>WURV02190522.1:0-12444 GCA_011762755.2 Epimenia babai | reverse complement strand
TTTCAGCAAATTACACAAAAAGTGTAGTTGCCTAAAACTGAATTATTGTCACTCTGGCAAATGAATGAGTTTTAAGATTTGACCTTTAATGTATTCACGATCATTTTTGACCTTATTCACGGAGAATAAAGATTTCAGCAAATTACAGAAAAAAGTGTAATTGCCTAAAACTGAATTATTGTCACTCTGGCAAATGAATGAGTTTTAAGATTTGACCTTTAATGTCTTCACGATCATTTTTGACCTAATTCACGGAGAATAAAGATTTCAGCAAATTACACAAAAAGTGTAGTTGCCTAAAACTGAATTATTGTCACTCTGGCAAATGAATGAGTTTTAAGAATTGACCTTTAATGTCTTCACGATCATTTTTGACCTCATTGTATATGACCAACCAGAAGTTGTAAAACTGTGTGGTTTTCGTGCGAAGACGTCTATAACTAAAATAGTTGAATGAGGATTATTACATACGCGAGTGGTCCATATTTATGTATCCAAGAATCATAACATATCAGATTTCTCGCTTGTTTAGCATGTATTAGCATTATTATATACAGAGGAAGGCAGAAACATGCAAGCAATAAAGGGAGTGAATCCATAGTCGTGAAATTCTTCGACGAGCCACGCTATTGACACTTGAGTGAATGGTGATATTCAGGGCTATCAATAGGGTGTGTAGTGGTTCGATTGGCAGACTGAAAACTAAACCTTCAGCAATTCCGGGTCTAATCAGTATCTGACGCGGGGCATTTTCAGCTCGTCTGCCAATCGGGACGTGAACAGCCCTTTCAGCGTGCTTATGTTAAGACTTCTTCCTCCCGATGTGGCTGTGTTACCTACGCTTCCGAAACGCTCTCTCTGATGTTTAGCCCTTCGTTATTTCATTCTACACGAGCAACTGTCTTGGACGGAGTGTGAAACATATGTAGGTTGTCTGTGTTTCAAACCGGCGGCCTGAATGGACAGAGGTCAACCATCTGCCCAGATTCAGTGGTTTTCACTACGGTCTTTTGCCCATTCTTAATAAATGATACTATATATCATATACCGCTTGTCATGGTACCAATAGACTAACGCTGTAAAGGCCCAATAATGGCCCAGACCACACGTATATACATAGATACAAGTCGAGTCAATATGACGTAATACCATGGATACCAATGGCACCACTCCGCTCATTAAAAATATGCTATTATGTTAGACGATAATAAATATATAATTCGAACATCCTGAACGTGTAAAGAATGATTATTAAAGATAAGAGATAAATAAAATACTGGCACTAGTCACATAGAACAAGTTCTAATTACGGCATTAATACATCTATTCAATATTATCGCTTACCCTGAGGACCGGGAAAGCCATTTTTGGGCCATCCGAACGGGTGGCCCTCCCTGTCGAGTAGGGTGTACTCCTGCTCTATACCGAACCAAGGGACATGCTCTTTGACCTTCTCCATGGCTTCGTTACAGTGGTGTCTGTAGTTTGTCTCTGAATATGCGAGCATCACGAGATGTCAACATGCGAGTTGTTACAAGATTAGGTTTACTCCAATAATGATTGATTGTAAATGAAGTTGCACTTGCGATATCAATTGATTCATTATACCAAAACCAAATATACAATCGCTGATTTCATACAAATCTATCTCAACTTTAAAAATTCAAAAGTTCGCGCTTGTTTCATTTTGTGGAAGGTGCATAAAACTGACTTTTCCGTTCAGATTTGAATGCACTTGAATGAAAATCTGCGCTTCTAACCACTGAACCACTGGCATTAACATTAATTAAAACATATATTGGCAGTATCGTTTATAGAATAAACATAGTTACAGTATTATATTTAATTATGGAAATTAAATAATAGTTTGAGGTCCTATATAGAAATGAAAATTTCTCAGCTTTTCGGATTTATTTTCTGGAACTCCTTTTAACAAATTTGTTGAAAACAAAGTGTTTGCTTCACATATTACCAGAACAGTGGCCGTTATTATTAGAGCTATGTATCACTGCATGTGAGAAGATATATATCTTGTTCATTAAATACGTTTAGAAAATTCAATTAAATTTTATCCGAACAAAAGAAGCCATCATAGGTATGAAGGTTAATCAAAAATACCTGGAAATTATTACCGAAGCACTGTAGATAAGTCATATTAACATCAATAATACCTGCAATTCGTTTGTCATATTTGTAAACGTCGCAGAGGACAAGTTTGTGCTTGCCCCGCCTGAATGGATCTCTGTACAGGGCCACAGGATGGATGTACATGTCCGAGTTGGACCCCTCCGCTTGGTACGTGCTGGAGCCATCGTAGTTCCAGATGGGACATTCTAGAAACCCATACCGGTTAATATGTATGAAATCCATCGAGCACGATATATCCCGTGGATATCTCCGGGTACAATGATTACATCCCACTATTTTGGCTTTCCATTTGTATTTCCTGTGTGGTTACTTCCTGATTCGGTCGACTATACAATGTGTGTGCGAGCTCTGCTCACACGATTGCATGTGACCTCGTATATCTGATATATGAAAGCTCGTTCTAATCTATATAAATCTTCAGGTTTTATCTATATATTTCTCGCACGTGACTGGCATAAAAGTAAAAAACACCATCAATAATAAGTCGTCTTTGGAATGGCTAAGGAAAAAGTAGTCAACACAATGACATAAATAATATAGAGAAAAAATTGGCAATGAAGGAAGCCCGAGAAGAATGAAGAGGAGGTTATCGTAAATATTGCCGAGTCATACAGGACTTGCAGAAACAAGCTGATGGGTGATGGGGTGAAGTCTTTAATTGGTTAGAAGCATTACAGAAAGCAAAGTATGACACTTGTAGAGGGCACTTTGGTAGATTGTCAGAGGAAGATTTACTAGAAGTCATTGGGGAAGGAAAAATGCGTACAAGGAAAGTGAGAGAACGAGGGTGGTTAATTGGGGAGGGGGTCGTCTGCTATAGGTCTTCTATTGTCGGAATTCCCTCAATGCTCCTCATGGTTCGATAAACCGCCTATTGTCCTATACCACGCACCATGTCCAATTTACAACCATACAAAAAGCAGGTCTTGCATTAGAACCACATACAAATAAGCACCATTTATCACAGGATATTAGCTGCTCGCTTCAACGATTTCTTTACGTTGTTTTAACGATGAAAAATATCCATTGTATACCTCAACTCGGGATATTCGAGCAATGTCAATAGATTTCCTATACAAACTAGTCTATACTAACTATGGTAACAAACAATGGGCGTAACAGATAATCGGCTCTCATGTCACAGATGTGTAATTATCGAACGAAAAGTATCTAGCAGATCTATGTCATGGTTCAGCGAATACGCCACTCACGCTAAAATCACGCGTATCTAAAATAACGTTGTATACAGTTGGGTTTATATAGTAGGTGTTTGGGTGCATATAAGACAAGTGTGTCTGAGAAAAATATTCAAGTAATAGGCCGTTTACCCCCGCATATTTATATCTGACATAAATATTTGTTACACGCATTAGTAAATGTCACCGCCGAAAACGAATATTTCATGGAATAGAGCGTGTAATAAATGTCACGGATTGGTCAATGAAATGTCCCGCTGTATTTCCTTTCTGAATTTTGTAAAATGGCTGCCGAAACAAAATCCAATGTTTGGCGCTGCGAAAGCAACCGGCGTGTCCATATTGTACGTCATCGCCTTTTTCTAGCCGCTACGAGTAGTTCAGTCCATGCTATGACTACGCCTGCTGTCACTTGGAAATTCAGGTTCAGAATCATCTTCATCGTCGGTTTTTGTTAGGGGGAAAGTCATCGGAGTGTGACGGACAGCACGCCGCCATTTTGGAAACGATGTCACGTGACAACATTCGCAGCGCAGATATTTTGCCGCGTGTATTCAAGTGTAAACGCTCGCTGAATCGAGATTCACGGTGGTGAAATTCATGTCAGATATAAATATGCGGGTGTAAACGGCCTATAACTGTAAAGCTCTGAATGACACATGACAAATGACAGATGCATCCATCTCGGTGTGATATATGATCCTGTTAAAACCCGGAGGGGGGGGGGCTGTCTTTCTCAGATATCTAATATATAGCAGTTGGTACATAATGCTGCACTAATAAATAGCTGCAGTGCTCTGCTCTGTACGAATAACTGGGATGATAGTGCAGGATAGTAAATGTGTCATACATATGAATTTATGAATTTGGGAGTCAATCAACATTTGGGCTAGTCAGAGGAGAGTCTACATTCACAGGCAACGATACTCCGTGGACAGTCCATTCTAACATACAAATGGCTGCACCCGTGGCATAATTTGGCCAGAAGTAGCAAACCTATCTAGAAAAACATATATGGCTCTATGTATTAACTTAATCGGAAATACTCGAAGATTTTTGGATGTTGTGATTATACTTCGAGGCACAACGCGAAAATAAAATGTACTAGTGGCATAATTCTTTCTCACTTGAGATAGATAACTATTTATAAATTCAAAAATTAATAGTGAATAAATTAAAAATCATTGACTTTGAAAATCCATGACTAACTCGTGTTTAAAATGCGGTTGACTGTTGCAAAGGGGGTAATTTGGCCGGTACATAATATAGTTTGATCGGACACCTTTAGTTCTTCGGAGAGTATCATTACATTTTATAGACGGTCGGAACATCAAGGAAAAGATAATCTATTATTTGTAATGCATAACTTTTGTCTCTGTTGTGCTATTTTTGCTTTGTATCCTTTGCACTTAAAAAACCCAAGTAAAAATCAAAAAGTTTATCGACGGGGTAAAGGGAAATGTCTCGTTTTGCCTATCAGTCTGGAAATGTGTGGCAATATGTTGCTACTGACGTCATAGAGGTATGTCAGAAGGAAGTATTACGCATGTAGAGGAGGGGGAGGGGGGGAGTTGTAGGATACAAACGATAACATGCGGGTCTTTACTTATTTTAGGACAGGTTTGAGATAAGATTACGCAAAAATGGGAACGACAGGATTTCCAGTATACCACACAACTATTTCATCATGCTATTACGTAGGTAAACTTTTATCAATACATAACAACAGTCGTTACATAAACACGTGCGAGTGCAGAAAATTGTTTTCAAAACAATCATTGTGAAGAGAAAAACCCACGCAATTTTTAAATATAAAGAACACTTGATACCTTCAAAGATTTTAACATCCGCGTTACGTTTGACTAAAAACTGTTAGTAGTCAATATTTAAAAAATATGCGCAATAAAAGATTAATTTATTCTATTTATTCATCTGTAATATTCATCATTATATAACAATTTCACGTGGTCTGTAGTCTACATAAAAACTACACACACAGCATTAGACCAGTTAATATAAATCGATTTATATGCGTGACGAAATAGATGGATAACTATATACATACAATATCGAATACATCATCCAACACCCCAGATATGGACGAAATATAACAACATTTACATGTAGAAATATAGAAGTATGGAGATATATATATATATACATACAGTCTAACCCATATAAGTCGTTCCCGTTCTCTCGACAAACCGGCCTAGTTGACAGTAATTGTCCGGTCCCATTAGTCATCCCATCACACATAGTCAATTAATTACGGCGTTAGTTGAAGTCGACTAAAGTTGAAACCTGTCTTCCTCTACACGTTTATGCTGTCCCCGTTGTCCACCAACGGTGTTACTTACAACGCTATTAGCCGACATGCTCGGCACTGCTATTTTTTTATGTGACCGTCATCACCGGTCAGTCATGGACGCTTGAACCCAATACACGAGCGGCGCATTCAACAAAGCTATTCTAGTCTAGAGTCACGTCGCAGTTTATTGTAGCCATTTTTCCGTGTTGTGGCAAGGTTGATATGGGCGTGGCTTATGGAATAGCATTACGTTGCCACAGCAGGGAAAAAATAACTAATCAAAACATTCTAACGGGCAATGTCGTTGAACAGTCATGCGATACGCACAATGAAAATCACGAGCACGGGACGCCAAACGCATTTTACACGTGAATACATGCTTGGTCATAAGTTTATTCGTATGGTAATTGGGCATACCCCAATCGCAACGTGATGATAGATAATAATAATAATGAAGCTTTATTTAGAGTGCCCAATTATCCCTTGGTCAATAATGACAAGATGATTTCGACGACACTTTACAATGTTTCTAGCTAAAAACATACACTAATGGAGTTATGTGCAATTTGGGGAGTACTGCAATGCCTAGACAAATCCACAGTACTTGGAAAGACGCGAAATATGGCAAATGCGATCGTAACTGGACGTAATTTAAAAAATTTTTCTAATTATTGATCGAAATATATATCACACGTTATATTTACTAACCAGAATTGATAAAAGATCAAATAAACCATAATAAAGATCGAAATACTGTCAAATTTATTCTTTTTACGATCTATTCTAGCCCAGAGTATATAGTATTTTCGATGGTGAGTTGGAGTAAATAAGTTTACTCGACGACTGGCTAAGTCTGTGTCCCCATGCACGTCGACATAAATGGGTTAGACTATATATATATATATATATATATATTTTAACGAATATCCAACCTGATGGAGACTTGGGATCAAAGTCGAGCGTCCTGCACTTGCTTCGCAGTCCCTCTCCCGTTCCATCGATCCAGATATATTCACACTGGACCTTATCCGATGGGTCCAGGGTCATATAGTAGTCCATTACAGATTTGTTTGTCGTTTGCGTCATGATTCGAACGGGGCGCTGAAATAAAAAAATGCCATCCGTAAAAACATCCGTTATTTAATTATTAATCGCTTTATTCGAATGAATTACATATAATGGTTTATAATACGTTTACATTTAATGGTTACTTCAAAAGAGATATAGTCGTAAATACTACTGCTTGCTAACTTTAGAAATAACCAAGGTAAAGTACCTCCAGAACAGTTTTAAAGATTTCCAAACGACTACGAAGCATGGACACCTGTTACAATGCCAGTACTCACACTCCGTAATGCAAAATTTTACTACTTAGATTTATTTCGAACTGAAAATGCATCAAATTATACGAAAAGCAAGGACACAGTTTATAGTCATTATTTGACAGATAAAACTTTTTCCAGCCATGAGATAAACACATCAAATATAATCTTTGTTTATCAAACACCTCCTACACTTTGGGAGATGGATTCCATAACCATAAATTTGGGATGTAAAATATTGTGGGTTCTCCTGTTTCGATGTTTTTCTTGTAGCTTTTTAGGCATCACTTAAAATCGATGTATCCGACATATGACACATTTGGTTTCACGTGCAAACGCACCTAAGTGACAGACACATTGACAATCAGACCGTGTCTCTTTCAGTATGCATACAACAGAGACAGTCATCGTAACGACTACCTTAAAGCGGTTTTTGACTGCCATCATTCATCCTATGTTCAACAGATTCAATTTGGGGTATCCTAGAAATCAAATGCTATAATCCGGCCCTTCATATCCAAAATAAATGACTAGCAATAAGGGGAGAGAGGATTATATCTCTTTCTATTTATTTACCTTAATAGGCAAACAGTTACGTTAACTTTTCGTAGTGTTACCTGATATTACTGTTGGTATCCTATATTATTGTCAATGGTTTAGAACATAATGGTGAATGAATTAATATATTTTGGTGAATTTTGGTAACAATATTATGGTTAATGGTTTACAATATAAGGGTTAATAGCTTACAATATTATGGGCAATGGTTTAAAATGTTACGGTGAATGGTTTACAATTTTATAGTGGTTGGTTTACAATATTATGGTTAACGGTTTACAATATTATTGTTAATAGTTTTAAAATAGGTTTTTTCTCTCAATAGGCAAATGGCTACATTAACTTTTCGTAGTGTTACCTGATGATTAGTGTTAGTGTCCCACAATATTAATGTTAATGGTTTAAAACATTATAGTGAATAGCTCACAATATTATGGTGAATGGCTTACAGTATAATGATTAATGGTTCACAAGATGATGGTTAATGGTTTAAAACATTATGGTTAATGGTTTAAAACATTATGGTTAATGGTTTAAAACATTATGGTTAATGGTTTCAAATATTACAATGAATTGTTTACAATAGTACAGTTAATGGGGTAACTAGAACATCATCAGGGTGCCGAATGCAACAAGATAGCATAACATCTGTATGTAATAACAGGCTGTGTTACATTGTTGTCAGGGCAATCATCGGTCCTTTGCATAGCTAGCCTCTAATTAAGACGACAACCTGATTGACTTTAGTTCTTAGGGTGGATAGGCACTCCAAAGAAATCTCATTGAACTAAATTAAGAACCACTCGGTATAAATAGTATACAAATTATGTATACCTAATATATTTTTATGTAAATAATGTATGTAAATGCAACTACTGTCTTTATATCATAGTGTATAATTATTCATTTCAGTGATTACATTAGGATTTTTTTTTAAGAATTGTGTTGTTATTGTCAAATTATATTGTGTTGAATAAAATAAAATAAATAAATAAATAGACTGCGATACGTAACATTAACATTAAGATTTAGAACATTAAAATACTGAGATGTAGAACATTAATAAAATAACAGAGAACATTAATAGAATGATAGATAAAAGATCAACAGAAAAATCTAGAACATAATAAAAATCTCAAAATATGCATTTTTCATTGGGTCATTCAATAATGACTGTTGATGAAATTTTTCATAACCACACCCTAAAAACATGTGATATAAGGAGACAATGTGGAATCTACAACTACCCCTAGGCCTAATAATACTAGATTTAAATAGCAATCACTATTACTGTAAAAATGTGAGTGGGTTTAAATGAAAAATTTGGAAATGATGTAAAAATTCTGGCAACACACTTCATGTACGGAATATTTTGAAATGCTGAGAAATTTTCAATTTGCTTGAAGGAAAGTTACGATTAAAATAAATACATACCGCAGATACGTTGAAAAGTAATGTATATACAATCTACAAGTCGATAAAAGTTTTTAGGTAAGGTACAGTCAACAAAGTGTGCATGTTTGGATTTTGTGAAGACAGTGAAGTTGACACAATGGTGAGTAATTCTAGATTCACTGATTTTTATGGGGAGAAAAATTGTGCATTTTTATATAAGTTAAAATGCCTTAGAAATATTTTTATTTCATCAATCCCAAATTATATCTTTTTAACGTAATAAATAAACATACTTAAAGGCCTCAGACCCGTACTAAACACATTTCTACTTATTTTATGGTGGAAAAGTTTAAAAGTAAAATACCAAAGTGTTGACACAAATTTTGATGGTAATTTTCTTTTTGGAGTAGATGAATTTGAACGGAGAGCTAAGGGTAAATAAAGGTACTTTACTATATTGGATGCATATTAGTGAGAGGGAAATACAAAGGTAACACCTTGTTGACTAACTGTATAAGGATTAACACAAGCTTTCGTATATCAAGTATACTTCATCAGGTGCAAGCGTGCCTTCGATTGTGAAAGGTGAAGAGTCCATCTTGACAATCCAAGGTGTTGATTTGAAAGTAAATTAGCGCTGTCGTTAGTATTGTTATATCACAACCTGAACCTAACGCAGTCGTTGGTGCACGTTACTAGAAAAACTAATAACTACAGAATTGCTTCAAATGCAAACATCCCAATGCACATCTGGTACTCCGTCAAGGTTTATGGGATAAAATATTTGATTAAGCTGGTTAAAGTTATAACAATATATCCAGGCGGCTATACCTGCAAATACCCTTTCGTGCCGCCACCATATGTTAGAAATGTTAGGAATGTTAGGAGCTAATACTATTCGATTCTTTGATCGCTACTGGTAACGAATTTTTATTAAGTATGTTATAACTTAACCACTACCCGTTATGTTGGTCATGAGAACAGCATATCTTTATGTTGTGCACTATTTCTGCAGTT
The DNA here is from genome assembly GCA_011762755.2 of Epimenia babai. Classification (NCBI taxonomy): domain Eukaryota; kingdom Metazoa; phylum Mollusca; class Solenogastres; order Cavibelonia; family Epimeniidae; genus Epimenia; species Epimenia babai. Next base: position 2,500 of record WURV02190522.1, on the reverse strand, counting down.
ATACAGACTGCTAGCGTCGTGTTTCGTGCCTATTTAGATACTGTAGTATCACCCTCCTCTCGGAACAATTTCACTGGCTTCCGGTCGCCACACGTGTTGCATACCAGTGTCTTCCTTTTACGTACTTGTGCTTGCACAATTTGGCGCCTAGCTACCTACACCAACTTTTCCTGTTACATCAGCTAGCTTGTTCTTTGAGGTCTTACAATGTATTATTTGCCCAACCTGTGCGCAGTAGACGTGTTAAAACAACTATTCGACGCTTTGCTGCTGCTGGTTTCACTCTAGGGAACGATCTTCCCTTTGCATTAAGATGACTGTTCACGTTCACTGATTTCAACTGTAAGTTAAAAACACCTTTTTATTTAGGCGTAGACATATTTGATTCTTCACACCCCCAGTTTCACAAATACACTAGTAACTGAAATTTGCATGGATATTATGTTTTGTATTTTACTGTCGCGTGTAGATTTTAATTTTACACCATACCTTATTATTATCCCCGTATCAATGACTTTAGCGTTTCCTATAACTTTATTCTTGTAATCCACCTGAGAGCATCATTGCCCCTGGTTAGGTGGTATAGATATAATTGTTATTTATAAGGAAGCTTCAATCACTTAATGCCGTTTTGTGCTAATTTTCTTGGATAAATCCAAGTAAAGGAAATGCAGAAGAAACGTAACTTTCAAATAACTTGTAGTGCCTTCGCCCACTCCATGCAGACCTCCAGGCTTGGAATCTACGTTTGCGTGATGCAGCCAGAAATTTGAGTTGCATTTTAGTTTTTTCTGAGATCGTAACTCCTGCATGTCGGTAATGTTGCATAAAGCTGCGCTGCAACAGACGCATTAGACCATACAATAAACATAACGCTGTCATCGTTTGCTCGTTGATTCTATGCCGTCTGGACCTCCCTTAACTCTGATAGTTGGTGCTCCATTTTATCTTATCCACCGACTAGTTATTTTCCCTCTGGTATTGGCAATTCAGGACAATTGTTTTGAATAGGTTTCCTCGTCATTGTCTCACTAGATGAGGTAAACAGCATTTATCCCTGAACATTTAATCGACCATAAATCAATGAATGAAATAAACAGCCAACTATGTTTTGCGGACTCCACATTTCGTGGAAAGCGGTACGAATGGCATCGAAATTGATAGGGTCAGGTTTTCCTATATTTGTGCCTATAACCCTTTACTGCAACTTAACAGAATATCTTCTGGTAATGGATTATTCAACAGGTACCTTGAAAGTGTGACGCCGTTCAAAAATTTTTTTGACGAGTAACATTAATAGCGACCCCAGGAAATCCGCGATTTTTTATATTAACATCGAGTGCTGTCTGAGATGGAGCATTATGGGATTTTGATAAATAGCTTTCTTTTGGTTAATGTCAACGCATTTGCGACTTAACATTAGCTTGTATATCGCATTACCTACATCCAGCACCATGACTATTTACATAAGTCCTATTCAGTCCGTCTCAATACATACCATTCTTGTGCCATATCTTGCACATATCCCACATTCAACGAGTTTTGTAATAGGATATCTCATAAACTGGTATATGTAGAGTCATTCTGGTTAGTATCGTCCATATACAGCGCATTCTAGACCACCACATTGCATCAGGTTCATTTTGGAAATAGTCTAAATCAAAGGCACTAATGCTCTTCTGTACTTGAAACGTTACAACCTAATAAGTCTTGACTTTGCTTATTGAAACAAGTCAGTCATCCACCCAAAATATTTATACGCCTGCCATACGTACAAATTGAATGTATACCACCGCATGCAAGGACTTAATATTGGCAGACTGATTAAATATTCTGCCTTTAATGCGAGGCATCTTGGGACGCACATAATTTATTATTCCAAGATGTCGAATGTCTGGATAGCAACATGATAGCGATCAAAAAATCAACATTTAATCTGGCCCTCTGATGTACAATGATTTGAAAGTAGGTCATCTGTGTAGATCTGAAATACCATCTCACCCACGGAAATGTCGTAGATGATGTTGATACCGAAGGTTACAATCCGATACAAGTGAAATGACCAGAAAACCACTAGATGTAATATAATGTCATAAATCGGAGCCGCTTAACTTATAGGGCGCGTTACTTATAACCAGGTAGGGGCGGCGTCGTCCAGGGCGAGTACTAGTATCACCAATATCAATATTACCTGAGGCACAAACTGATATCCACTATCGATAAGTTAATAAACGTCGACCTGACACAATTTATCTACTGTCGCTAGGTTAATGAACGTCGACCTTACACAAACGGATATCTACTATCGCTAGGTTAGTAAACGTCGACCTGACACAAACTGATATCCACTGTCGCTAGGTTAATAAACGTCGACCTTACACAAACGGATATCCACTATCGCTAGGTTAATAAACGTCGACCTGACACAAACGGATATCCACTATCGCTAGGTTAATAAACGTCGACCTGACACAAACGGATATCCACTATCGCTAGGTTA
>WURV02190521.1:0-28250 GCA_011762755.2 Epimenia babai | reverse complement strand
GCTTTGTTTCCCTTTAAATTTAATGTACAATGGTGAACTGATTCTCTGTGATTTGCACTATAGGGTATGTCCCTACCAAAATAAATTAGGTTTATTTTCAGGGTCATAGTTTAGCATCAGTCTAGGCTAGCTTTATCTTTGCCTCCCAAACTTGGTGATCTCACCTTTTTGTGCAAACTCGAAAATGTCAAACCTTTATATTACGTCATTGCAGGCTAAACAAATCAGAGGATTTAAGGCTGAAATAGTGCTTGTTAATAAATTGTCATCATGAAAAAATTCAGCAGATTTCCACACAAAACTTGGAGATTGATGACGAGTTGCCATCTTACCTATATTTGCATAATATTAAAAATAAATCACTCTATTAACTGAAGCTTATATCTTTGAAAAGTACAATACAATCTGCGGCCTAAGTTATAATATATGACACATGTAGCTATCAGGCCATTTGACTAGATTACAAATTAAGTTATTAAATTATGTATAAATGAATCATATTCTACCTACTTATCCCCCTAATTTTTTATAATTCAAAAAAACTTGTTTAAATAATAAAGTTTATATTTTTTTGTTAATGAAGCAATATTTGTAAAATCTTCTCACTATGGCTTTGTGAGTTGAAACCTCTCCATATAAGATTCCCTTTATTTAATTTTTGTATTATTTTGTGTTAATTATCTCTACACGTTATGTGTAACATAGAGTAGTAAATACATAATAAAAAGCACAACGAGCATGAGTAAGATTTTTCGTTTGCAGCCAGTGGATCGTCAGTGTGTCTGTACGGCCGGTTTCAAGGAGATTACGGGGCGCGAGGCGGATTGCGTGAAGATCGTGTATGAGAATTGTGCAGAAGATACGTATCGCACGCAGGATGGACAATGTCTTAGTAATAGCGAGTGGGAGCTTTACTGTAGCAGCACGGTCAGTCAAACCTCAGATTTTCATCATTCATTTCAAAGCGTTTATCATCCATCAAAGTGAACTGATTGACGCAAGTTTTCTGGACTAGTACCGATAAAATATTCATGTGCAGTGTTGGGCGACTAAGACTTCTCGAGAAAATGTGTTTGACATAGATTATAAATGAATATAATTATAAATGACCTATATTATAAATGACCTATATTATAAATGACCTATATGTAATGTGTTGCATCGAAAACTGTTTCTGGTACCTTCACATACTACAAAGTTGAACAAAGTGAATAATTAGTTAACATACCGACTATATACCAACTATCTATAAAAATATTAGTTAACATACCGACTATATACCAACTATCTATAAAAATATTAGTTAACATACCGACTATATACCAACTATCATATACCAACTACCAACTAAATAAAAATCTCAGTTAACATTCATTAGTTTGCTAGTTAGTAAGAATATAAGGCATTTTATCTGCGATATGTCCCACAGCTGTTGACTAACATAATTGAGGGATATAAATTACTCACGATTTTTTATTTTGACATTTTGACAAATCGAGAAACTTACAGTATAAGGTGTTGAGTGTGACTTGTGTCTCTTCAATCGTCTCTAAGGTGTGCACGGCTGGCGACTATGTGGGCTATGACAGACACCTCGGTGTGTGTCTGTGTAAGGTGCAGGACCTAGACGAGCTGTGTGACCTACAGTGCCGTATAGCTCAGCGCAACCGCATCACCATGACTTGTCCTAAGAGACCCGACCTCCCGTACATCACCGTCAATAACCGTGATGGCACCCCGCAGGTATGACAGCTCCACTCACGCATTGCTTATTTATTAAGCTTTGGAAATATTCTATTTCAGTAGTATTAAATTTGGATCAATCTCATGAAATAACTGATAAAACAAGTTTAGCTTTCTGTGATTAGGCCTTTACATTGAGATTAATATCCCTTTGATGAATCAGTATGTAGATATTTAATGAATTTCGCAAATTACTACTGCATTACTGCCTCTTACAAAAAATATTCATTAGGGTTCTTACAAAGAAATACTCATTACGGCTCTTACAAAGAAATACTCATTAACTAAATACTCATTAGATGGCAATCATGATTTGCCATCATGCATGTGCATAGTCATACGATTGCATAGAAAGCCACATTAAATAATCTGCAGTAAATAAATTTAAGACTTGAGCCTTGAACTTTTCCTGAGCAATGCCATTTTCAGTGATTTGTACCAATTTGTTATTGTCTGTATATTTTTATGATATGCTTCTAGATAATTGAATCTCGTGTATGTCTTACATCCAGATGAGAATATATACCTACAAACTACGCAAGACGATTAATTCTCGTTATGCGATTTCTGATGACCAGTGTGACAACAACGATGAAGAGACTACACAGCCCATCCACATTATGGAGGTGTCTCGAATCTCCACTAATAATACACATATATATGTGTGTGTGAAGTAGATAGCAGAAATATTAGAAATTTTATATATTACATACAATAATGTGTTAATAACTGTTTACATTTATAAAATTCACCATCGTCTTAATTACAGTGTACGTAGGTAGGTCGATATCATATATAGATCATAACATTAACAAGTCGATACAGTGTGTAACTTGATAGAGTGTGTTAGTCATAGACATATGAGTGTATGTATAGCATACACCCATCTAGAGGGAAACGGACTTATACTGTACATATGTTATAACTATAGACTCTCACTCACCCTCTTTAAATAATCTTACTACTGGATATTTCTTTAAATTACTGCATCACTTGTTTAAATCTTCTTTTTAACACCCTAACTTCATGAGTAAAAACTGAAATATAAACGGACAGTAATAATCATTCTATTCCATGACATTTGTCATATATTCAAAACACATTCAAAACAAGTTCTAAGAATTCATTACAAAAAAATAGCACCGTATAATGTGTTGTAGGTTACTGCGGATGGCTTTATGGGTGTGTACGACCCCGACCCCAATGAGGTTCAGTCTCTACTTCTGAACAACTCAAAAGGCGCAGTTCTAAATGGCACATCTAACTACACGGTCGATGGTTATCTACGACGACGTCTTTTAGCCACAGCCACCAATGTGTTTTCTGGTGTCCAGAACCCTGCCGTGTGCCTCAAATATGGAGAAACCATCTTCTTCAGCGTGTCAAACGATTACTATCCAGTTTATGACCGGTGTGTTGCCATTAATCTGAATAATTAGCCGTGTAACGTTTACAACAAAGATGAGATAGTTACTACATTACTAAACTATTGGATTCTTGGGAATAAAGTGCATGATGGATGATAAAAGCAGTGAAACTATAGGTTCAGAGATCGGTATATCTCTTCTGCTCCACCATTGAATTAATAGTTGAAAAGTGCGATGATTCCATAATATTACTGGAATTTATAGGAATACCTGTAGGCATTGTGTCTACTCATATTACACGTTCTTCACATGATAAATGTGTGATGGTGATGATGATGTAAAGTGAAATGATGAGATAACAGAATGCTCACTCATCGAAGTGGGAGATAATCTTTTTACCTATTTCCTCGAGGCTGCCAATATGTGTAGCTGAAAAATGCCACTGGTGGTATTACTGGCTTGGACTGTGAGCTGAACTAGGCTTTTCTACTAGAGCAAATTCCCACTTATTCAGAAGTCATTGATGAGGAAGTGTATGTGTATACCTTTGTATTTAACATCTGGTACTCTATTTAACGTAGGGATGGCAGTCACAGAGAAATTTGTATAATATCACTTTATTTGAGGTCATAGCATAGTGGTTAGGTCATTGGGATTGAAATTCCGCCAGTATGCAACCTGTGGACTTTTTTGGGGCACTGTGTACCCATACCCTCATTTGATCTGGGTTATCTTAGCAGCGTGGTTATGTGAGGATGCCTTCTGGTGTTACTGTGTTTTGTTCGGTGTCAAGGCTGTTCACCTTGTATTCTGTCATCCACCATAGATTTAGTGTTAATGTTTAGTGTAGTGTTGTGCAAGAAAAATGTAGGCGGTCAGTTTGCATTAAGAACTAGTAGTATGTATTTGTGATGGTTAACTGTTTGCTCAGTCTCGGTGGTTTTCATTACAGTACATCCCCTGACATTATATATAAGGGCAATACGTTTATTATATTAACCACAATATCCGTAGGTTGGCTTTGTAAAGGGTCGGTGATTGCCCAGACAATGAATACCTTGGTAATCAGCATTTTCTAACCATTATCAAATATTGATATGGCACACAGAGACAGCCTGTTTAACACGAATGACCAGTTCGACTACTCGGGCTTCCGGGCATTGGCAGAATCCCAGTCGCAGGCTGCGACATCCACCACGATGTTTGCCTACAAGTTTACCGACCCTGGTGTCTATGTGTTCTCACTCAGCAATAACAAGTACAAGAAAATGGTGAGTAGCGCAATAAATTACTCGCAATAAAGATATTCTCCTGATACCTGTCAATACAGTCTCACCCCCACTAACTCACATAGTCAAGCACAGACTCATTAACCAAAAGATGCGGGATTTGATTGCCTAATAAAATTCTTAATTCTTCAGTTTGTACTGTACAACTCCGCTGTACGAATTTACTGGCGGAATTTATTTGTAGCAAAAAGTTTGTGCAAATAACGTTTAGCAAAATATCGATATCTAATGAACAGAAAAAAAGGCAAACGCCAGCTATATCACCTTCATAAGGTGATATTATCATTTCCGTCCGCTCTTAGTTGGCTTGTTATATCAGACACGTGATACGTGATACGTGATCTACACAACAGCATACGTTTAACTTAATGGAACAAATTTGTACTGCTCATTCAATCCATTCAGTCATAGACTGCATTTAAATTATGTAATTGATTTTGGAGCAGAATTTTTCAGTTATTCTACTCTCGACATTTTTCAGTACATTAAGGTGATGGTGAAGGATACAGTGTGCGCGGAGGATGGGCCCTTCTTCCCACTCACAACTCGCTACCTTATCCAGAGCGGAATATCTCTCGACCAAGATATCCTTAAGACACCCGACTGGGCAATGATTGCTCTCCTTATAGCAGCTGCCTTCCTCGCGATGATCATCATGGTTGTGGCATTGGTCAGTAGGATCTAATCACTAGTCGCTATGTTTTCATCATATGTTCTTTTATTGTGCAGATATTACAGCAGATTGGTGATTAACTCTGACGCTCATGACAATACGTGTCTTCAGAAACTAGTACTTAGTTACACACATACTTTACTTACTCATCGAGACATAGATATCTGGTGTAGCCTGATAGCAATTCCATAAGAAGCACTATCGATCTAATCAACTCCTTTTTTGTCAGTAAAGCTCTTGACCATGAAGTTAGAAATAATAAACACCCGATAAACTACATTAACATCTCGACCAAAAATAAAGTCCATGACTTAGCCAATTTTGTATAGGACCATAAAGAGCCCGTATAATGAAAGGCATTCCAGCCTGTTAATATGTAACATATTTTCTATGATCTCCACAATTTATTCAAGATGAATTTGGCATCACAATTAGAAACTTTTTTCTTACTTTATCAGATGCTCTTCCGCAAATACGGCTGGTCCAAATCGTCGTATCTGTATCCATATTACCGGTACCTCACTCAACACTTCAACTTCGATGATTATGCCAGCAAGGGCTCATCAGTGCATCCAAAGAGGCGCTACCACCGTCAATTGCAGGCGATTCAAGAGGCACCCTCAGATAGTACCCTGCGTGCCCCACCATATGGTGTCTACATTTTGAAGTCTTACATGCATAATGTATTATAATGTGATATTAATGGGGGTAGCCGATATGGTTATTTGAATAGCTGGAGAGAAATATCAGAAAAAACATCAGAGTCCCATCAGAGGTGTAGGTTTTTTCTGTGCATTTCTCTCCATGCATATTATTACTTGTTCATCTTACTGGTCCATTGCTCCCAATAAGAATCATAATCATCATTTCTTGGCTGCTCTGAATCCTTGTCATCACTTGCTCGTTAGATCTGGCAAGTCATCACTTTCCAGCATAGCTCCACCACCTTTTTGCAATGAAATACTACTGCCCATTCAATCACGTACATCGTGTATTGCTCTCAAATTGCAACTCAAAACATTTTTATTTTCTACGGCTTACTCTCAGCTATGTTCCACTATTTACTGCTTGATACTGTATAGTGCAGGTGAAAGGAGATAACTTCTAATGATTCGCTTAAAAATAACTCATTACATTCCACTACTAGCCATGTGAGTCAGTTCAAATAGAAGCAAATTAAGTGGTAACATCCACCTAATTTTCTTATACATTTCACTGCATCATCATTTTATTTATCCTTATATAAGTGGATATATTGATCATCCATATAAAAGGACATATAAATTAATTTAGAGTATGGAATTTGCCACCTTTAAAAAGATTTATAAATATAATATAAGTATATAAAAGTCTATGTTAGTGTTTAATGCTTTAAGATACTGTCGTTTTATACTTCACATATGCATCACGTAATATGGCTTCTGACTACAGTCAAACTTTGCTGACTCTGGGTAATTATTCCTACTCAGTCTCAGGGACGATGTCTTTTTTGGCATACATTCGATTTGATTTTCAGAAGCCACAGAAAAGGTTCATTCGGATGATTTCTGGGACTATGATAAGCAGGTGGATCTGGAAGCTTTCAGTACACCTGTACTGTATGAGACATTGGCGAAACAGTCACGTAATGTTACTGACAGCATTAACAAACAAAAAAATGAGGTACGTGTCAAGATCTCTAGACATATGATAGCATTATGTTATATGTATCTCACTAACTGTACATAAAGTTTATTTACCATACCTGTGATAATTAATATCTAGTCCATGTATAAGCAGGTATATTTGGGGATAAAGCATGTGGCATAGTCATTAGATTATTGGAAGAGTGAATACTTTGTGAACTTGTCTAATTGGACTTCCAACGTTAAAAGTTTCTCTAAAAATCTTTTTACAACCACTTGAAGCTTTGCCTTGGGCAGACATTGTCCCTGGTTTGGTCTAATTCAGATTTGCTGTCTCCCAGCAATAAGGGGATAATTTTTGCAGATGTTTGTCTGTACACAGGTGGCACTTGATGTTGTTGGATGTGGTTAGCCTCATTTATAATAATAGTGAAATAAGTGGAATGCAAACTACACATATAACCGCACAATTAATTAACCCTTACCACACATCAGAGTGCTAAGGGTTTATGGATCAGTTCTGAATGCCAACAAAAACCGCCCACTCATGTCCTATGTTGTACACTCCAATAATTCAATGATCAGTGATCTTTGTGTATCTTGAGAAAAAAGATAGGAAGAAGTAGGTGCCATGTATAAATAAAATTGTATTGTCATGTGATAAACTTGTGTTTTTAGGTGAAGTCAATGTATCAAAAAATCACCAATCAGACTGAATCACTGAAGGGATTGTGGGCAGCTAAAATGAATTTGAAAGGCAAAGCGGTTTTGGCTAGCCGGGATGACCTGGATGCTTATGACAAGAAGTGGAACGACCTTCTACTTGAATTGGAGCGGCGTAAAGTGATCGGTCATGGCTACGTGATGGTGTTGGAGGAACAAATAGGGATGGCGGAGGAGGACATGAAATGTAGAGAGGAACACCAGGTTAGCTGTAGTTGGCTGAAACTCGTGAATTCACATGTGCATTCATTACGATCTCCATAATACTTGGTCTATGATCAGTGTCGACACAATGGCAAGTGACAACTAACAACCCTGTACTTGTCGTTCTCTGAATAACTGGAGAGAAATACCCTACAAAAAACTGCAACTCTCTTATTGAATAGCTGATTTTTGCAGTGTATGCTATATTAATGTAACATTATAGCAATATACCATCGAAGGTACAGTTTTTCTTTCTGTGCATCTCTCTCCAGTTATTATGTGAATATACCAGTGGTATAAAGCTGTTTATAGAGTATGTATGTTGAGTAATTGAATAGGAATGATAATGAAAAAATGATAAATTAATATTTTAGACTGCGCTATTTTTGGCTACTAATTTTTTTCCATATTTTTATCAAATTATTTACATTGGCTATCACAGGATAACCTGTAAGATAAGCTTTATTGCGTGTCTTTTGGCACATTGAAAGGAATCGTCGACCAATATACATACAAATGGTGAATTTTAGGTGGCATATGAGACAGCGTTTCGTGAGGCATCTCGCATCATGCGCAGACACACGGAGAGCATTCAGCAATCGCATGCCATCAGCCCCGAACAACACACGGCCACTATAGCTCGGGTATCTGCCCTACTCGAACACATGTCAGCCACAGTGAATGATGAAAGTGAACGTGTTGGGGCGTGGGGCGTTCTGGGACAGGCTACCGGGGGTATCCTGATTAGCCGTGATGGCAGTCGTTTACTGACGAGAGACGATATTTTCGGTAAGTTCAATGTTATTTATGTTTCTAATCCACGCGTTTGTTCATAGTGCAACGTGTTAATATCCGGAGTGGTTCATTATTGTGTCATAAAAATGACCTATGGTCGAGCTACTGTTCACCCAGTAGTCTCACGGCCAATTTGATTGTCTGATTATTTCAGATTACAGATTGAACTAAACTATATACATACTTTTTCATGATAACATGGTGGCGTTTTATGATTATGTAGGAGGCTTTACATAATGACATTGTGGCTTTTTATGGTTATATGGTAACTTTTCATGATTACCTAGTAGCTTTTCACGATTACCTGGCAATTTTTCATGATTATATAGTGACTTTTATGATTACATGGTTACATGATTACACGACGGGGTCTTTTTTCAGGACTATATGGTAACTTTTCATGACTACAGTGTGTCCTAATATGATTTCATAATGGCTTTTAGTGACCACATAGTGCCTTGTCTTGATTACATAGTAGCTTTTCAAGATTACACGTTGAATTTTCATGATTGCACGGTGCCTTGTCATGATTACATAGTAGCTTTTCAAGATTACACGTTGAATTTTCATGATTGCACGGTGCCTTGTCATGATTACATGGTAGCTTTTCAGGATTACATGGTGAATTTTCATGATTACATAGTGGCTTATCATAACTACATTGTGACTTTACATGATTCCATGCTAATTTTTTTCTGTTTCTCTCATTTCTCTGTGGGCTTTATGCATATTTAGGAGAGAACATGGCGAGCGTTGTGGAGGTGGAGAAGAACACAGGTCTGATACTGCCCCTCACTGGCTCGCAGATGTTGCTGTGTAATGGGGACAGGATCACCATCCCGTCACGCCATTTCGTCCATCCACAGACTGGTCATGTACTGCCTATCGCCGGCAATGTGGCATTTGATTCCAGCACTGCGCAGCTCGTCTACACAGCTGATGTGGCCACTGGTCAGTTACTGCACCATCACCAATATTGCCTCTATAATATAGGATAAAAAATTGAGAATTCACAACATGTTGAAAAATGGCAAGTTGTTTATATAATGCGTGGAGACACTAAATTTCCATTTCGTCAATGTCAATGAATTTGTTAAATTCTCTAGCCTGCTATTTCAATGGTATATTCTTGTAAATATTCACTGTAGATAATATTTTAATGATTAAACTATAGGTATATGTTTTTGAAGTGTTTTATTGATGTAAATTGTGTTTGTTTCTGTTATATTTGTCTAAATCGTGGTGTAATTTATATTATAGTATAAGTGAACCTGATTTTTTGGTATTTAGTTCCATTTAACAATATACCTCATGAATTCCTATTATATTCTATTTCTAAAATTCCTTTAACGTACATGATTTTCTAAAGTATTTAATGGAGAAAGAAATTCACGCATATGTTGTGTATTGATTATATAATAGTTATATATCGTATATGTTGTAAACCTGTTCAGTGTGTTTGTAATCGAAATTCTCTTGTGCCTTTGGAGGTAGACCCAATAACTATATTTCTAAAATTGCATGTGGTTAGAGATCTGACGACTACAGAAGTTTTTCATTCGAAGGTATGAATCTTTGGAATTATTTTTATGTCATATAGTTGTCTCCCTTAAACTAACATTCTTCTAACATAATAAAATACATTTATTTATTATTACCTCTCCGTTCATGGTTGTCAACCGCAAAATGAAAATTGAAAATTATCTGACGAAAGAAACTAGGTTTCATGAGCAGACACCCTCTGAGTAAATTCTTCCTTGGGACAAAGCATGAAAATTCAAGTACAATTATTGTGTTTGAGAGAAAAAAATAAACCTCTCATCTCAATTCATATATTGACCATTGTGTCGAAGAGAAAATTGTGATCTGCAGTAAAGTTCAAGGGACAACTCTAGTATAATATATATCGTAAATGATACCTTTAATAAAATAACTTATATACTTTATTTAATATATAATAATAAATATATACTATATTTTCTTGTCAGATATTTATGTAGCTTAATACTCCACCAGATGTCATCGGAAGATACCGTTTTGCAGGGGAAGCACTTCACTCCTCTGAACATGTGATCGCTTATATACCATTCCCTGTGGATACCTCTGGGGAACCCATCCTCACAAAGTTACAGCCAGTACGGCATGCATCTGACCTCAAATATGGGTCACCAATACCTGACCCAGTTACTGGCATTCCCGTACCTATCATAGCAGTTACGATACATCCCCACACTGGCGTTAGTACATTATTAATAAAACACTTGGTTCCTTCATTTCTACACTTTGGTGCCTTTTTGATACCAAAATAATTTGAACTTTTTTATTGATGTTATTGCTTACTTTAATATATTATGCGGTTAATTTCCTAGTGAAGATTAAAAGCTTGTATATTTTTGTGCTTATTGCTATTTTTCATTATACCTGTGTCAGATTGTAAAAATACTGATGGAAGTATCTAAGTACAATGTTTTTGATTGGCTAACTGTCATTGTAGATACGTAAAATAGTAAAAACAACAATTATCTTCTCATTTATTGACTGTCATAACTTAAATTCTGATATCTATTAGTGTTATGTGGAGCACGGTCAACAAACGTATATCAACATAAATGCCACAAAAGTGTTTGTTGACTGAGTTATATGACTGTAAGATCATATGAATTGTATGATCTGTAACACAAATTACCCAAGCTTCATAATAAACTGTAATATAGATTCAAAATAACACAAATATGGAACTGTTACTATTTTCACACGGTAGTAAGGTCATTATGTATATATATTATATTATAATATGTCCTATCGAGTAAATACTTGCTGCCACCACTGTCAATGGTTCAATTTATATGGGAAATTAACCCTATCCATGTTGTAACTTGCAGGTAGCTCTTCCCATCGGTGGGTGTCACATTGACCCAGTAACTGGACTACCTGTACCTATTGAAATCGGCTCAATGATGCTTGATCCCGACACAAATAGTCCCGTACCCATACTCGCAATCACCCTTGACCCCAATACAGGTTAGTCCTGCTGTACCATACTCGCAATCACCTTCGACCCTAACACTGGTTACTCCAGCTGTAGAGGCTGGCTGGGCTCAATCCGCCATTTTGACACAATCCAATTAATAAGGGTGTGAGCTTTGATACCATCTCATTTACTTCACGTATTTTAAATAATAATAATAATAATGAAGCTTAATTTAGAGTGCCGAATTATCCCTCGGTCAATAATAACAAGATGATGTCGACGACACTTTACAATGTTACGACCTAAAAAAACACCAACTAATGCCTGGTGGTGCCTAGGCCTAATTTTACTGAACATAAATTCATATCGTGTTTTTATTTACACAAATATTTCGATAAAACATGTATTGGCATCAAATTTTGTCAAATATGCTGAAACTATTCAGTGATTATGTAAGTTGTGTGTAATTCAATATTGAGAGTCATCTTAATGTTTCTGGTGAGTGAAATGTTGCTGCATGATCTAAAGATAATGCAAATAACAAGTACCAGGATATACCTCACTGTGTTACATGACACAGGTGATGTGATCCCCGTGGGTGGGATGCGGACTGTAGACAAGACGCGGGTACCAATTCTGCCCGGGTCATCATACACCGATCCAATGAGTGGTAAACGGGCACGCATCGGTGCTGGGTTTATCGTCAATGATTATGTGGCACCGTCACCGGGTAGCTACGAGGCGTTACTTGACTCGACGGTGTTAGCGTGCGAGGCGCGGCTACAGGATGCACTACGTGAATATTGCGATGTCGTCACTGGTATGTGCTGCCACCTTCCTTGAAGCTTCCAGTATCGTAGCACATAATGAGGAGTATGCCAAAATTGATATCATTATTTTTTCTCGCATTCATTACATGAATACTCCGTGTGTACGAGGGCTGAAAAGCTTATCGGCCAACCGTCATAATTGGTTCGATATTGTTGGCCAGCCATATGTGGATAATGCGGAGGCATTATCCCCTATTGTATCCAGCATATCAGCATGAATGTCCTATGGGGCTGAGCCTTTCAGGGCCAGATACTGGAAAACATCACGGTGCCAATTTCTGTGCATTTTTGTCAGAAGCTGCAGCAGGTACGAGGTAATACTGCACAAATGATTAATAAATGCGAGGACACTGGAAGCAACTCTGCTAATAGTCACCACAATGACTCGCCTTGCTATATGAAACGTTTCATCGGTCTAGCTTGGGTCATTCTTGGTGAGCCGGTGAGCTTATGAACTTCTCAATCTACCCTCGTACTGTTAAGAACTACATGGGACATGCTAATTTTACTGCGTAGATTGTGCATGACATCGTGTATGTTATGTGTATTGAACATACATTGACTATTGTATTGAATTATGTCTCATGCATGCCCTTTGCCTTAATATGTAAATGTAAATGAATATGATTTGTTAGATTTGTCGAGTAAATGCCTGTGAATGATTACAAAAAGTTTATGATTTAAGTTTAGTGGTGTGTACAATATATATTAAATATAATATACTAATTTATGGTATCCTTACATAGGTATTTCATATTTTTTGTATAATATGTTAAGTGAACAAATAAATAAAAAATATAAACATGAAACATTTTTGTTTGAGAAATTAAAATCCTATCAGAAGTATATCTCACTATTTAGACCACTAACCCCATATTTATTGAATAAATGCATAGTTTTAAAGTATAATTTATGATCAATGAAATTATCATAATTTTTAGAAGCAATTATAGACAAATACTCTTTCAAGAAATGATGTTATCAATAAATTAGAACAGGTAGATTTTTTGATCAGTAGTTTGTGGATGTTCTGATTTATATAGAGACATGCGCATTGCAGTAAACTGCCATGTAACAAAGCTAGCTTGTCTCCTTGTCTCGAAATAAAAAAACAATAAAAAATTGGTAATGTCCTCCACTGGTTACTTATTAAGTCAAAGTTCGAAATAAAAGTTTTTAAAGAATTTAATTTTGTTCACTGTTATATTTCCTGTATGTGGACATTGGTATATATGACACGCCGAATTCTATGTGGCAGATATGCAGCATGACGGACCACTGAATGTTCGCCATGAACAGAATAATATAGACACAGCGCTTGCAGAACTGGACAAGGCAAGAGAGATGATGAAGATCGTGGTCACTCGGTCACTTCATGACCTAGATAGACGACTGGAAAAAGCTCGCATTCTCGCAGAGACCGGCGGTTCACCCGGTAACATTTTCTACTTCCAATTCTATTATCTAATTAAATACAGGATTATATCTACTAATTATATTAATGTTAGAGAGATAGGTAAAGCAACCTGTTGTGATACAAAATGTAGGAGTTACTTTGCACCATAAACTGATTAGTGCGATATAAATCTTTGATTATTTACACTTATATGACAGCAGGAAGACAAGAAAAGTTGCTTTAAATAATTTGACATTTCATTGTTAGCTCAGGGATTTTCAGTGTAAAATCATATTAGTTATTCTGTCACTTTTACTTATACAATAATGATACGCAATTTGTTTTCATGCCATGATGTATGTTTTGGTGTCTGATTGAAGGAATGTACGAGTTCTCATTGACTGGTCAAATTTTACCGATTTTGGTGGGTACATCGATGCTGGACCCAGCTGGTAGTGGTCAGGTTGTCCCTATTCTGGGTGCAGATATGCACAAGATGACCAGCAAGGTGGTCCCACTTGGGGGCACAATGGAGGACCCTAATGGAGCAGGTAAACTTCTGATATATATTTACTGTTTTTTTTTTTATTTTAATCATCTCATTGTGTGTATAATTATTGGTTTATCATCCCATTTCAACATGGTAATGCTTTCAATTGGCATTCAGAATAAGTGGCATGTATAAAGAAAGATCAGCTGTCTGCCCAAAATGTGTGGTTTACACTGAAGTAATTTTCTCTCCATAATAAATGAGGCTAACCCATGCATTCTGTTTACAACAGAATATAAGCTACTTTTATGTAGAATCAATTTCCTCCAAAATACATAAAAGTATAATTTTTAAGCCGGAAGTTGGCATGATTATGAAAAAAGTATTCGTTAGAAAATTACTCTATTATGTAATACATAAACAAAGGATATTGTTCTGCAACATTTTTTTATAATAATTTCAAACACTGGTCCACATTGATGCAAATAGTTTTATATCTTAATGCAGTAAATTAAATGCATATGTTATAAAATTTATATGTTATAAACTTTATATGTAGCCTATTCTACTGCATAGGGTCTCAGAAAGTGTTCCCCCCACTTGATGATAGAGCACATCTTCAAAGAAAAGTTAATCCCATTTATTTACCACCTATTATGTTAACTCTGAAATGGGACATTCTTTTGGGATATGGATTATGTTACTCATAACTCATGTATGGCATACTATAACACTTTGGTGATGGTAAGTTTGTGGTATTGCTATTATTTTTGTTATCTTTGTAGGTCTCGTACCCATAATGCTGGGAGAGAAAGCAGTGGATCCAATATCAGGTCAACTTAGTCCCATTATTGGTGTCCGAATATCATCAGAAACGGGACATGTGGTGCCTATCACAGTCTCTGCAGGGGGACACAGGCGGCCAAAACCGCCTCTTGGAGCGGTGGCCACTTTGGAGGAAGAAATTGTGGCACGACGTAGCTTCTGGCGTCGTCAACGAATCAAGGATTCTGAAATGGAACGCGATGAACATTCCTTGTCTCAGTTGTTGCTGTTTGACATTGATAATGTAACATCAAAGACGATCGAAGATTTCTTGGAAAAGGTTGGTAATACATGTCACCAAATACAAGAGGCAGAATCTGCCGAGATGCAACGACGCGGTAAAGCTCAGGTGGAATACATGACGATTTTACCTCCAGATGTAACATCGATTTTACATCAAGGTGATGATGTTGAACATTCTCGTAATGATGCTTACATCTCGGCGAATGGCAAGTTCATAGATGCTGTGCAGAAGTTCTTTAGTAAGTTACAAGATGAGGAAACACGATATGAGGATAAAAAATCGGAGTTGCAAGGAGCTTATACAAGCGATTCAGAGGCCACCTTGCATCATCGCCACAATCAAGCAAAGAATAAAATACTCTCAGATTTCTCGGATCAGATTCGAAGTCGCGTCGAGAGTTTAGATAAGTCGCATTCGTACGTTGAATATGCTCGCCAAAGGTGCGATGTCTTGTGTCAGGAAGCAAAGGTGGTGCTGTTGCGTAGCTGTCTATTGGCAGGTGACTATGACTCACAGCTGCGCGGTGTATATGGCGATGTTGACGAGACTGCAGGTAGTTCAGATCTTGTACCACTTCTTAGGCAGTTGATTGAGTTGTTGGAATCTGGCGGACCATTCTATCTGTCGGCTGAAGTTCTTGCGGCTGTACAAGGTGTGCAAGGTACATCCGATTCTGTCGGGAAAGATAGCGTGGATAGCAGATGGAAGACTGTGAAGAAGACTGTTGTTTCTGATCACCAAAAGTCTACACCTGTCCAGTTTGTGGGTGAAAAGGTAGCAGGGAAGGATGTAGAAACTGTTACGGCATCATTACAACCAGTTGGTAAAACTTTGGAAGAAAAGAAAAGGATATTGTTTGAAAAGCAGGCATATGAAGCAACAAAAATGGAGAGTGACATGCAAGATAGGGAGCTGTCCGAAATAAAGAATATGATTCAAGCTGCCGATAAGAACAAAGATGAAGCTTTATCAATGGTAAAACTAGACCTTCATAATTCTTTGTCTAAGGCAATGTCTGAGAAAGAGGTTGATAAAATTACCTTGGAATATGCTGCTAATCTGCAAAAGATGACAGAAAATCTGGAACAGCAAAAACTGAAGAATCTCGCAACATTGCGGAAGAAGTTGACAGACAGGAGAAGACAGAATAAGAAGGAATTGAAGCGGAGACATATAGCTGAAGCTAATGCTGCAGGATTCAACGATGATGATGTTCCTGACACGCTAATACTTTCCAATGATGAAATAGAACGGAATATCATGAAAATTCAGCAGCAACAAGAATTACAAAATGCTGAGTTATATACAGAGGCTGTGCTGGTGTCTGATCAGCAGCCTGCTGCTCTCAGTGACAATATAGCTCAAGATATCAGAAGCTTGGATATCAGTGATCAAAAGAAGGCTGAACTTGAGCAAAAATTGCTTGCTGCGTCAAAAGATAGTGATGCAAAAGTGCAGAGCTTATGGCACAAGTTGAAAAACCGAAAGGATCGTTCTTCAAATGCACAGCTAAGTAAAGGTGACCAAAAAGCGTTGGATATCAATGCAGTGGATGATCTTATACATGCTCGCGATGCTCAGAGTGAAGCTGACAGAATGAAGGAGGACCAGGCTCTCATGGGTGTTCAGCTAGACATTGAGAGGGTCAGTATCCTTGTGTTATGTTACAATTAGTGAGTAGAGTGATAGACACTGTTTTCTTAATCATATGCTTTATTTGAACTCATTAAGCGTGTACATTAAGCATTGTCCTTTTGAACCTGGAAATTTTCTGAACAAATACAAATTAAATTAAGAAATCTTGCAGAACAGGGCTTGAAATAATCGTAACTGGCAGTTATATCCCTTTATGTTTATTATTGGGAATTTGGTTGCTGCCAGTAGTATTGGAAATGTGACTTGATAATAACATAAATTGCGCTTATAATATCAAAATACTAGACTACTATACATTTTATATATTATATTTATTATAATTGAGGACATCTAATAATGCGCATTTCAACCAAGGTTGATAAATACTCTATAGTTGAGCTACTAAACTAATAGTTTAGTCAGTCATCTAAATACTATTATGCATGCTATATAAAGAAACCTTTATTTGTTTGTGACTGACATTATGGAGAATGTGTTCCTGTTTTCATTAGCTCAAGTTGGAGAAATTTTTGCAAATTTTGCTGGGAGAAACCATGCCAGAGTTGACACAACAAGAACAAGATGCAGTCCTGGCTGAGTTGATGCGTGATAAGAACCGCAGAGAACAACGCTTGAGTGATGGTCGAGAAGCTCAGAGGGACGCTATCCGAGCGAAGCTGCAAGCGAAGAAACAGATGAAGGAACAACGTGACAAAGACAAGGCCGTGGCTCAAGAACTTGTTCATATCACCAAATCACATGTGAGTCGTTACAATATTTCATGATTTTTATCTTACCCCCGGAAGTGAAAAACTCACATAGCATTTTACTTCGCATTCAGGGTTTTTGCTGAAGATGTTGGAACATTTCATCTTATTGCCAGGAATTTTAAATTTCATATAACATTGTCATTTCTCTTTCGTATTTTTGGTGCAGTTGGAACATTTCATCTCATCACTCCGAATTTAGAAAGATACTTCATTAATCTCATATACGCGGATATCTTATGTGAATCAAAATGTGCAACATAAAGATGTCTAATATGAAGATATAATATATGTTGATGTATGTAATATGGTGAACACGGTGCAAAATAGCAATATCTTATCTTTTATCTTTACGTAAATGAGATTGGAAAAATGGTTCTTACATGCTACCCTCGCAGAGGGGAACTTTATAAAGTGGATGTGCACCACATCACGTTCTTCATGTTTCTTTGGTTTTTAGCACAACGGCCTGATATTTATTACACCTATGTTCATTTAACCAGAGAGTTTTTCATGATAGTCGATAGATTGTGTCATTGCATGATGCAATCCAGTCTTAGTGTGTATGTTACATTTCATTTTTGAAATAGATGTGTAAATTTTTATACCACCTGCTCTGCGAATTAAGATGCATATAACCTCCAGTTGAAAATAAGTGCGTCAGTTGTTGGTACCTTCGAAATCAACTTACTGATTCTGATTATATTACATTGTTGCTATTACTTCGAAATGTACTTAACTGAAAAATTCATGATATATATTTGTAAATTTCATGTGAGAATTTCTGTCATTATTTGTTAATATATCTTTTTTTGTGTTATCTCTGTGTTATCTCTTGTGATATTCTAATATTATCAACACTTCAATATCTTCGATGCATGCGATGACTATTTGTAGGTGCCCAGTCAGGATACTGCGTCGTTAGAGCTGGTGGCTCAGATAAATGACCAGGTCAATGATGAAACTATGGACACTGAACTAGCCAAACTTGTGGAACAACAAACGGCTGAACTGGAAGAGCTTTATCTGAAGCAGAGCGCCGAACTGCGTTCCTCAAAACAAGAGACATCTGAGCAAATCAGTGATGGTCAAGTTAAGATCGATGACCTATTTGAAAAAGAAAAGAAATTGGTATGGCTACTGTTGTTATTTTAGACGCAATGGCTGTAAGAATGGCTATGAAAACCTTTCTTGTGAGAAAATACTATTAATTAGTCTGTGCTGCAATTTCTAACTATATTCATAAAATCAACATGTTCATGAATATACTTTTTATGCTGTGTTGCAAAATTTGCATCACTTAAATTCACAACACATAAGGGATTTTTTTGTACACCTTCTGCAATGACGAATCGCCATGATTTTTGTGTTTGTTTGTTGACAAAAATTTATATTGAAGTCGGTTATTCTTTATAAGTGTATAATAAAGGAGCAGTGGTTAGAGTGTTTGACTTTGAATTAAGAGGATCTGGTTCATTTCCGGTACTAGCCAGTGTACTACCTGTGGTATTTTTCTGGGAGGAAATGCCTTAAACACCTGTGCCCATGGGAGTCTGGGTAGCCCTTACACTGTGTTTTTGTCAGGACTTTTTCTCCTCTGTGTGGCTGTGCTTCAAATGCTCTATAGATGGTCTTTATGTTGATTAACTCCCCGCTATGTCATCATCCAATTGCAAAAAACCGTTATCCATTATAGACTGGGATATATGTAGCCCATCAAGATGTTTGGAAACAGTGGTGTAACTGGAAGAAGGTCATTTGTTTGCTCAGCCCTAGTGTGTTTTTCACAGTAGGCATTTTCCCTCACCAATTATGAGTGAGACTAATCAATCTGCTGCATTAACCACTTTGATAGCTTCGTTAAGGGTGAAGAATGGCCCAGACAGTGATACTTAAGTTATCAGCATATTGTTAACAAAATGTTGAATGAATGAATAGATATTGTAAATGCAACTGACATTCACTATCAATAAAAAAGTAGCTAAAACCTCGTCTTCCCGTACTACATCATAAATCAGCATGCACAAATTACTTAATGTTGGTTTACAGTACATCAAATCATTGGTTACTGTTATTAGAACTGTATTAGACACAAGTCAGAGTATCGCAGTTTCAATTTAGCAGTATATATTTACTTTTAATTTAGCAGTATATATTTACTTTTAATTTAGCAGTATATATTTACTTTTAATTTAGCAGTATATATTTACTTTGTTGCTATGAATAATTAGACATTACTTACTGAGTTCTCCTGAAGAATCAATACAACACGTAAGAAAAAGCAGAATACACTACTTATCTCATCCAGGATTATTACCCAACTTTTAAATCGTATTGCCATGTATCATGTATCAACTGTAGTATCTAAATAACAACATGCAGAGGAAAAGTGATAAATGAGAGGTCAGTGCATATGTTCCCACAAGTGTATTTCTCTTTCTGGCTCTACTTGAAACGTACTCTATGGCCACTTTTTATTTGTGAAACGAGTGAACAATTCAGTTTGAAAATTCAATATTAACAGTGTGACTGGTTATGTATTGAATGTACGAAGAAGAAAAAATAAGGAAAAGGTTATATAACACAAATATACAGGTTACCAAATGCGATTTTTTTTCACAGATATTTTATGCATTTACAATACCTTCAATGCCCATATATCTGTTGTGAGACATGCTATACGACAATGATTCCATTTAAAGCAAGATGTATTACATCATTATTGGATCTATCAGAACACTTATCCATCATAGAAGTGGATGTAGTGTAGCAATAAGGAATAAAGCATAACACCATCATATAAATGAGAGACGGATATACCCCTGCAACAGGAGATAAATCAAAACTTGAGCATTCTCCATTTTAAAGATGGATGTACTTCAGCAATAGGAGAAAAATCACTACACTGTTATACATTTTAGAGAGGAATATACTTTAGCATTAAGGGATAAATCAGTGCGTCGTCATCCATTTTAAAGTTGAGTATAGTGTAGTAATCTGAGATGAATGACTTAATTCAATGACTGTATTTATTATGATAGGCACTGGAAGCTCACCAAGCCAAGTTTGATCGTGAGATGATAGAGAAAAGCAAGAATATTAGCCAGGATGAGTACGAGCGTCTGATGGCCACACACAAAAGGGAAGCTGACACAATCATGAGCAACCTTGATGCTCAACGTCTCAAACAGAAACGCGATATCACAGTCAAGGTCTGCAGTATGCCAACACCTTGAAAGTTATAATTCTATAATCTGCATATATTTTCCACATATAACATAGCACAGGTAATATGTAATATAGCATATATAAATTTATATGTCTAGGACTAAATAGATATGTTTAGGTCTACAGCAATAACTATACTAGGAATTGTCAGAATATTGTATTCAATGAATTTTTCAATATTTTATATTGTTTATGAGCCTTATCCATTATCTGACGATGAAATATGTATTTTTTTGGAATGTTAGCATTAGTATACTCTTATCATGGACTGAAATAGTGAAATAAGTAATATAGTTTATGGAAAGTTATGGTGGAGAAAGATGAAATACATTACGTATGTGCTGGATTAATATTTATGTGTACCATCATTGTTTTGTGATACAAGATGGCTGAGAGGCAGGCAAGACGTACTGCGCTCTTGGCGCAGAAACATGACCTTGAAGCGACAGAAGTGCTTAATGAGCAACAGAAACTACGTGACCAACACACCCAGCAACATAGTCGCCAGATCGAGACTGAGGCTCTCGAAAAATCCGTCGCTGTAAGTACAATGTATGAAAATTTTTTTACTGTCATTTATCAAACTTTGATGCAGCTAGAAACTCCATATAAATTACTGTAATTTCTTATAGTACAGAGACTGGCCATATCATTAGTTGTGTTTAGAAATTACTTATTTACCATGACTGTTGCCATTGTTAGCCACATGTCATTATTGGTAATAACTATTTTTTTTCTATGCTTTTGCTCTACTTGAGTCTACTTTGTACAGTGATACAATGCTCTATTTGTTATTTTTATGTTGTTATCTAAATACTAATAAACTATTTGTTTCATTTAACATTGCACCCAATGAACAGGATATTTTCAAGGTGAGTTGGCATTATAATTGGGCAGTTAAATTCTAGATATCTCAAATAAAAGAAAAACTACAATGTAATTGGCAGACATGGTGTGAATAGTAGACAGGGCCTAATAGTACATATTAGGCAATATTACGTGACATTACAGTGACCAAGGCAAAGTTCATGTTGTTGTTCTATAGTTTTATTAAAGACTCCTTATTGTATATAATATTTGGAACATATGACACTTGTGAGCAGTGTTTCGATGTATTAAGCATAATTTTGTAAGAAGAAACCATCGTTTCGAGATCAAGGGAATTGTGTAAGAAATCTGTTCTCCATATGTATGCCAGGAGTAGTCAGCAGACAATGTACCGAATAACCTACACATATACAGTAGGCATCTACTTTGTAGCACTTTTGTCTAGAGCACTAGTTGTGATCAAGCGGGAATTTTCAGGTTGTCAGCTCTCACAAACAATTAGCTGAGTGGTCTTAGATAGCATACAGTGCGATTACAGGCCTCGAGTGGAAATAAGCAGTACTGAGTTTGAAAATTTTATTGGATATTACCTAGTTAACGACCAAGTATTTACTGAAATTGTTTTCTAGAAATTGACAAATGGAGTTGGAAAACATTCGTCTTGCTGTAATTAACTAACTAATGTGAATATGTTAATGCTATATTATGGAAGAGTAAACCACAGAAGATATGCAAATAATACAATGGAATTTTGTTAAAAGTAATTCCATCACATATTTAAAAAATTGGATTGAATAATAAATTTCTAACATTGTATCAATTTTAATGTATAATTTTCATCTTTGAATGTTATGGATGTCCCTGATATTACAGTATAGATGAGAATATTCAAAATGATTTTTATAAGTATTATGTTACATCTGTATTTAATGAATTTATCCTACCCAAGACTGTTTTATGGTTTTGTAACACTGATATAGCAGTTCTGCACAGTTGATTTTTGGGGTATTAGTGTAGCACTGTATATTAAAATTCATCGTTTTGTGTATAGGTTCTACATTATGCGTCTTCATCTACAGGGCAAGACCGGTAAAGAGGCAGAAAACATGGTTCAACTAGTGCTGATGCAGCGCCACACGCGACAGGCTGTACACTTGGAGGAACAATTGGCTCGGGAACGTGAAGCTGCGATGAAAGCTGCTACAGCTGATATTGATGAAACACGAGGCAATGATCGCGATATTCTCATCAAAGCCTTTGACCAAGAAATGACTGAACTCATGACTAACCCAAAGTCTCTCGATAGCAATGCCCTCAGCAAGGCGAGGGATGACCTTAAAGCAACACAAAAGGTACATGACTACTATCCTTAAACTTACAATACGGAACTTGTTTTTTTTCTTACAAAAACTGTTTTTTTACAACTTTTCCACCCATAGGTAACTCTTGCAGTGTGCTGAAGGAAGGCCTTTTTGTCACATACATGGCTGTGTTTTTGATACTGAAGGCAACTGCCCAGACTCAGGTGTTTGCACTATCGTAATTACAACGCCATAATAAATGAGGCCAACCAGCTATAACCTGTTATTAAAATATCTCTCTTGATGTTCTATTTTTTTCTAGAAATAGGCCTATGATATTAACAGGAATGCAGAGGAGATTAAATTTTTGAAAGACTATATTTCTGCATCAATTTTCACAAAAATGTTGATTTTTATCAAGATGTATTTTTTGTATTTCATAAAATTCCTATCTGCTATTCACTTATCAAGCAAGTTGGTACATAGAACCAACGTGCTTCATGCAATGTTTGTGACATCTCATAGAAGTTGAATGTCTCCTGAATGTATCAGCAAGAATTTTTGTACCGATAGAAAGAATTAGATGACTTCGACAAACTCACTGAGGAAATGAAGGCGCAAGCAGAACATGATTTGGCACCGAAGCAAGATGTCAAGGACACATACGCGCGTCTCGCATTGAAGGAACGCCAGCTGAATGAACTGTCAGATGCTATGCGAACGTTGTCCAAGGAGGAAATGCTGGTGAAACAATATGAGGAACAGGCAATGTCCGCAAACTTTGCAGCTGAGAAATACAAGGCAGATGTTTATAACAAGATGCAATCTGAAATTGAGACAATGAAAGCTGCTCAGAAGAAGCGTGAGGAAGAACGCAAGAATAAGATGATTAGCGAGATGAGGTGATTAAATATAATTCAGTATATCACAATTACATAACTATTTAAGCTTTTACTTATTTACGACATTACACTTAGGTATAGAAAATGTCAATAACAAGTTTCTCAAAAACAATTTGTTACAGGGTTTCGCCACATGACTAGCAATGTCCCTGTTTGGGGTAAAATTATGTAGTAAAAGAAGGTAACATTGCCAATGTGTGTACTTTTCCTTTTCTTAAAACTTATTTCATGAACGCTGTTTTTTTGGTAGAGCTCTGCAATTGGCTAAAGTTGTCTATGGGAAAGTCGCATTTGAATGGAGCTTTATCATCTAGCAGATATTGTTCTTTGGTTGGCCTTTTTAAGATTTTTTAGAGTATAATCATTCATCAACCTAATTCTACTTTTTCCTTATTAAGGTATTTTTTATATTTTTGTTTTTTTTTCATTTTCAGGCGAGAATCTTGACGCCGCTTTGGCGTCTTGTTTATCCATATCGAGGAAAATGATTGTTGATGATGATTATTTTTAATATTTTGTCAGGGAGGCATAGAGCTTTTTGATTTAGTCACCTTCTCCCTAGTTTGGTTTGATTATTTGGCAATTTCTTAATTATTGTCATCCGAGCAAAGGGAAATAATTTTGGCTGATGCTCTTTATTTCTCTCTATAAATATTTTGTCCATTACCCTTAATCTGATTTATTCTACATTTCTACCCATTTTTTATGTTCTTTAGGCAAATGCTACAGAAAGTGACAGTTTATCATAGTTTTTAATTGTCATAATAAAGTCACCCTGCATCGTGTTGTCTGGGTTAGTAAGGCCAGTCAGCATAAGTAATTCATCTACAAGAATGTATGGGATTGAGTGAGATGTACTTAAGTTTGCTGTTCCCACTTAGCAGACTTTCACGAATCGAGTAGTCACTCCCCATTTATAGCTGAGTTACCTCTGTAGGGATCAGCATGATAAACTTGTTTACTTAGTCATAGTAGTTCATTCATTTTTTTTTATCATTCACTCAATTTTTGGATATTTTTCAATCCACAAGTAAGCATTTTGAGGGCCCTTTGGCGTCTTGCTTTAAAATATAGTATTCAGTCATGTGGCGTCTATTACTGAGTTACCTCTTATATTTATAGTTATTACTATATCATTAGTATCATTATGTGATTTTAAGTGATCCCAGTCAACAACACTACAGAGAATTATAGACATAAGGCGAGGTACACAGTATACTTCAATATACTATAATTTTATATGATATTGATTATTTTGAAGAACCTATACCAACTTTTCACATGATTTGTAACTGTTATCAACAGTGCTAAAATGCCTTATGGCTTCTGTGTGGATTTATATAAAAGACCTGCAGTTATATTGAGTTTCATAAGCTCCAAATATTTATCCTACAGCCTGTTCTGCTGTTTTTCTAAACTTGAGGTTACCCGTATTTCTTCACTTTCAGACGTCTTGAGGAACAGATTGAAAATGAACATACTCAAGAAGAGAAACGTCTGGAAGACCGAGAACAGGAACGGAAGCGTATAAAACAAAAGCAACTCGAAGAACGGGCAAAACAAGAAGAGAACGCAATTCAGCAAAGCAACCTAACCAAGGAAGAACAAGAGCGGTTGTTAAATGAGCATCAAAGCAACATTTCACGACTTAAAGATCAACAGCAAAAAGAGTTCAAAAAGCAGCACGAGGATGTACAAGAACGACTGGCTGCCCTCAGACAGAAGAAACGTGATGCGGAGATGGCCAAACTCAACAAGCACATAATTTTGGAGAATGAGGGAGAGTACAAGTTGGACATAGATAAAAAGCGACAAGAAGAGGATCTAATTCAGCAAAAGGAGAATCAGTTAAAGACAACGCCTACTGACAATGGAGAAGGTGGTAGAGAACGTGATTGGATTGACATCTTGATGCGTTCAGCCTTGTTTCAACAGATCAATGATTTGGATGAGATGCTGGACAACACTGGTGGTTTTACTGTCCCATCTGTTACAGGTTTGGTTAATCTTACACTTATTATATATCCATGTCTAAATGTGGCATTTGTTCGATAACAACTGAAAAAAGTAGTCATATTGCCTGTGTACATATTAATAGACACGATTTTGCATTTTTTGTGTAACACATGTGTGTCTCTCTCTAGACTAAAGTGGGCAAGATATAGATTAGCTAGAGGCTGTTGACCTTCAGTGTGTTAGTGTTGTCCATCAAGTCCCTTTCACCTCTGAGCATACTTATTCCCATTAATTTTATTCTTTCATACTAACACATCGTAGTTACAGCTCCAGGTAGTAGTGCAGTAATACTAATACACAGTTATTCATCTAGTGAAAAGTGTGAACCCCATCATGAATTAGACGTGTTAAGCCTAATAAAACAGTCCATCTGTCCATCCATCCATTCATCCGATGTTAACAATTTCTTAAAAAAACATCTCAAGAACCGCTTATCGCAGAGGTCTGCTATTTGGCAAATATTGTCCTTGGGTATGTCTAGATTAATAGATTATGTAGATTAGTTCATGGTGTCATCATTGCAGCTAGGGGAGGTAACTTCTGACGATGTTCGTATTTTTTATTAAATCTTTTCAAGAACTGCTTATGGCAGAGGTCTGCTACTTGGCAGATATTGTCCTTTGGGTGGTCTTTTCTAGATTTGTTGATGGTATCCTCATTACAGCAAAGGGAGGTAACTTCCGTCATTTTTGTATTTTTTAAAAAAATTTTATTTTCAAGAACCAGTTATCGCAGAGGTGGGCTCTTGGCAAATATCGTCCCTGGGTTGGTCTCTAGATTTGCTGATGGTATCATTAGTGCAACTAGGGGAGGTAACTTCTGTCCATATTTGTATTTTTTTCTTAAAAATTTTTTTAAGAACCGCAAAGGGGGGGGGGGTAATTGTGTCCATGTCTGTATTTTTACTGGAAAATCTTTTTCTCAAGAACCCTTTATCACGGAGGTCTGCCATTTGTCAGATACTGTCCTTCAGTTAGCATCTTTCAGATTTGTTCAGCATTTCATCATGGGAACCAAGGCGGTAATTTCTATTGACTTTTTTATTTGAAAATCTTTCCATGTCTGCTCAGTGCAAGGGTCTGCCATTTTGCAGATATGGTCTATGTAGGTGTTATTCACAGTTGTTTAGAGCATCTGTATTTAGACAATTAGATGTTATTTCAACTAAGGTTTTTCCACAAATTTGTATTTTCTTGTTTTGGTATCCTTATTGGTATTTTTAGGTGTCTTTGGCCTCTTGTTTTATGATGTCAGGCAATCTCCATGTTTTCTGGTTCTAATATCAATATGGCCTACTTGGCTTCTTGTTTCATCTTTTTCTCTTTTTCAGGTGAGTGTCTTGAGGCTCTTTGGCCTCTTGTTACATTTATAAAAGTTTTAGATGCTTAATGTTTTTGTCTGAGTATTTTAAGTTTTTAATAATATACTACTCAAAATTTGCTATGGATCACTAAGTATATTTGAATTATTTAATAAAAATCAAGGAAATCTTACAAATAAACATACAATAATGTCATACCAGACATTCCTATAAAATGTGGAACAAAAATTTGTTCAGTTTTTACAAAATTAAAGCTGGTGTATGTTATTTCCCAAGATACTCCAAAGACGAAAAAAATGTCGAGATTAAGAATGAAAAGAAAACAATAAGAATGCCATTTTTCTTCATCCTAGTAGGCAGTATCACCTCCGCGGGCATTAATCACAGCATTACAGCGCCGTCTTATACTCTAAACCAGCCTAGAGTCGGTAACTTGGGAAATATTTCCCCATTCCTCGACAAGAGCATTACCGAGCTCATTGAGGGTATTTGGTTGGTTCGGTCGGGCTGATTCCTGCTACCTGTAGTCTGTCCCAAGCAGGATCTATTGGATTTAAATCTAAAGAACGTGCAGGCAATCCATTGTTTCGATTCCATGATCCTCAAGGTAACTGCGGACTACACGAGCAATGTGTGGACGGGCATTACCGTCCATCAGAATAAAATTATCGCCCGCACGTTTCGCAAATGTTTTCACAAATTGATCGATTATCTCATCTCTATTTCTAAGCCCAGTGATCACACCTTCTGGAACCACATAGAGATCTGTACGTCCATGTGTGCTGATCCCTCCCCACTCCATCACAGAACCACCACTATACCGGTCGTGTTCCAGCACATTCACGCCTGCAAACTTTTCGTTTGGCCTTCTCCACACACGAACACGTCTGTCTAGATAGTTCGGGCAATATCTCGACTCATTTGTGAACAAAACATTCGCCCACTAGTCTAGAGTGCAATTACGGTGTTCCCTGCACCAGTCGACACGGATCCGACGATCATCTGCGGTCAAGGGAACACGCACTGCAGGTCTTCTAGCCCTCATACCAGCTGCATGGAGTCTGTTCCTCACTGTTT
>WURV02190510.1:0-12446 GCA_011762755.2 Epimenia babai | reverse complement strand
TCACATTATATCGTTTAATAAATATTACTTATAAGTCTGACATATAAATTGAATATAAGGGCACCAAGAATTGACCCCGGAGAACCCCACAAATCTTGCTTACAGCGACAACCTTTTATTGCACCTTCTGGTCAAAATTTTTTCTTTATTGTAAGCTATCATAAATGATTGAGATACTGATATTTTCATTTAAATTATTTCTTTCTTGATAATTGTCAGGAAAAGTTGTGTAAATGTGTTGGCATGCATTTGGTATATTAATACTTCAGGATTGATTTCCTATGCTTTGCGCATGCACTCCAATGATAGGGGTGACACCCAAAAACGTCACATTGACATGGAAAAGTAGCGCTTCGAGATGTAAGGTTGACAGTAATAAATTACCAAAGAATGTGATAAAAGCGATGGATTTCATATACACAGCAATACACTGAATGCAGTAATGATGAAGAAAATGCTTCTAGAAACAAATACAGCGTGAGCTCATAAATAAAAGATGAAATCAAGAATAATCATCTAAACTGCGATGGACGATTAAAAACAGACATATCCATGCACGAGAGACGCAGACGTAAGGTCAATTATAGCACATGAGCAAAGTCATTCTGGGGACATGTGCAGTAATTGCAGCAAGTCGATCTTGAAATATTATTCTAAATTAACGAAAAGTTCAAAAAAAAACATCAATATCTCAAAAAGTACTGGTTAGTGACCGTTTAAATCTTTGGTGTTCATAATAAATCATCAAATACCTGTAAGAACACTGTCATATAACACATGAGAATTAATGTGGACTGATAGTGAAACTTTACCATGTCTACTGTACAATAAGCGTACTGTTCTTCAATTTCTTGCTGCTTCTGACAGTGCTGTGTGATGCCTGTTGATCCACCATTTTTCCTGAGCAGCGATTTATCTCTCCATCATCATTTAATATCTTTATCCTTGTCTCATCGCCAGCCTCACTCGTAACATTCCCCGTATGACACTGGTCAGTGGAACTAGACTGGACATTTGTTGGGCTGTCAGTGCCAGTACATGCATCATGCATTGCACCTGTCTCTTTCTCCTCCTGCTCCTCCTCTGAGTCACTCTCCCAGCAGATCGGGGTATGCAAATGTTCACGAAGTCGCCGATTGTAACGATAATCTAGATTCTCAGCGTATATTCCCGCTACATCACATCCTGTGAATGCCTTCTCGTATTCACTCATCTTTATCATTTTACACCTAACCTGCAAAAACCATCATAACCGAAAATCATTATAACAAATCGTGATGCCATAAATTCATCATCAAAAA
The DNA here is from genome assembly GCA_011762755.2 of Epimenia babai. Taxonomy (NCBI): domain Eukaryota; kingdom Metazoa; phylum Mollusca; class Solenogastres; order Cavibelonia; family Epimeniidae; genus Epimenia; species Epimenia babai. Next base: position 11,145 of record WURV02190510.1, on the reverse strand, counting down.
CTCGGTCTCTATGATTTAATGTTCTACATTTACTAGTCATACTAGCGTAACATACTAGCGCTACATATACTAACTGTGGATATGTAAAATATCGTCAGAGTAGTTAGTCATTTATCGTGCCGGGTGGCACTATAAGTACATTAGGCTTTTTGGACGCACTATGGTTGGCGCATGCGCACTTGGTTATGCTGGCTTGGGGTGGAGAGAGTTTTGGGACGTAAATGAGAGTGCATCGAGAGAAAGAAAAATCCGGGGCCCCGGGAATAGCAAGGGCGTAAGATTAACGATCGAAGTGTCAACTCTACTGTAAGTACTTTTTATACCTGTAGGTAAATTTACACAACTATATGAAAACAAAATAATGGGAAAATGGTTATTAATACATATGATATGCCTATTTTTACAAAGACCCTTTCAACATGGCATATAATATAATATTGGTATTTCTGGAATTCGGTTGAAATAAAAGAATCACCATTAATATTGGATCGATGAAAACTTTTTAATTTTCAGTCTAATATACAATCAAACTTTCTTAGTGACATATAAATTTCTCTCCAGATATAAATGTAGTATTCTGATTCTGATCTGTACAGTGCATACCTCGCGCTACAAGTATTATCGCAGTTTGCAAGAGAGAGAAACAGAAGGGATGTCATAAAAATGCATTGTACATCAGTAAATTGAAGAGGGAGAAAAAGGGAAAATTTTAATATCAGATGACTGTGAGGGCAATAAAACATAGAGGGGTCCAGTCTCATGATGTGTGCCTTAGGCTCATGAGCCCATGCTGGAATGTTGCAACAGTAGCGGCGTTCGTGATAGATATTGGTAGTGCATTCCAATATGAAACGACAGCAGGAAAGAATGAATTGCTATATACGTTTTTGTTGCACTTGCAGTGAGGGACGAGGTATTTTATATTTGCGCCCCTAGTTGAATAGCATGAGGGAGAGACAGGGGAAATTTTAGGGAGTATATCGACGTTGCCGTGCATATGTAAATGGTATGATTATATAAATACTGTACAATCTAAATTATACTTACTTTTTGCAGAATGAAATGACAGGTGTAGGGGTCGAGACCTGTTCTTGTTTACTGGATTTGACAAATCAATTTTGTGAATTAAATTGTCTACCTTGGTAACTAATTATGGGCACACTAATATCCCAAAGATTGCATAACACACTGTTACAGACCCGTAACACTCTCACATATTAAAAGTTATTTGTGTTTTCTTCCCGTAATAAATCTATAGGTTTCCGTGATAAATTAATTTTTTCATGCCTGCCTCGCCATATAATTCATCTATGAAGACACGCACTGGTGGCTATATACATCGGTCACTACTCACTGGCGACCAAATGTATCTCCAAATGGCCGTCTCTGCGTACAAGACGCACCAATAGCATCCAGATGACGTTTGAAGTATAGTAACTGCCATAATCTACATTCTTTTGTTATCGGCTATTGATGACACTGTCCTTAGTGGTCGGTTTGGGATCACCATGAGTAGCTCTTACCCAAAAGAATCCATTAGCAAAGTCTACAATCAGAATATGGAAATAACGACAATAAGATAAAATACACGGTGTTTATTTCAATAATTCGGTTCCTTAAGCCCTTTACACGGTTCATTTCAAAGGTTTTTGCCGATAGCAACGCTTTTTATACGAATCCGGTCTCATTGTGACTACCTACATACTTAAGGGTATGTGTGTCACTAATCACAGTCTTGCAGTACCCTTTCTTTTTCTCGAGTGGAATGCCTAGGACTAGTAAACGAACAAAAATTATTTCCATCGATTCTAAGTCTTGATATTTATCTTATTTTTTGTCTATTGTCATATTTATGAGATGTACAATACACATAAACTACGTGAATCATAGGAGCCCTCGGTATACCTGGCAGGATATCCGAACATTTAGTCGCCTCCCTTATATAAAAATTCGCCCTATATCGGACAAGGAGTAGCACAAGATAGGACACTACACTGTCTGAATAGCCTTATTTTGTTACCTTTATCTTTCCTTGTGTGTTCGTGTTAGAAACAGTGATTGATCGAATTGCGCTTGCTGTTCGTCGTTGTTTGTACATTACAACCTATAGTGATGTTATATTCGTAATAGTCTAATTAAATGAAATAGTCAGTATCAGTATAATAATTATTATATTCAAAATACAAAATATATTGCTACTGCCCCTTTCTCAATCGCAGTGTATATTTATATAGCTATTATTATCGATATAGAATGAACAACACGTTGTTTCTCTTCTCCATTTCTTCTCTCCTCCCTCCTCTCTCTCTTCATTTCAGAAATCGGTTTACATATATAGTCACATCTAATAAATATGCATGTCCATATAATACCCCAAGTAAGTGTAAGCTGATTAGCCAATAGCGATGAAACACCGACATTATATAGTGGTAAAAGCAGTAGTGAGATACATGGGGAATAATAGACTATACTTCGTTATGTACTGTATGAATGTGTACAAGGGGAGACAATACGGAATTCGGTAAGAAAGTAATAACGCTTTAGAATACTAATTATCTCCCTGCCCTTCACTACGTTGCTTCCTATACCAACCACCCAAAAAATAAACAAACACGCATAAAATTAACAAAAACAAAGCATTTTATTATATCTTTGCGTCTTCCCCATCCTAAATACGTATTGAATAGACGGGTTATGTGGGGGATGGGTGATTGGACAATTTGTGATTTTCAGTTTGCGAGAAATGTGGTATAAGGGAGATAATTGTACCTGCACGTGCCGATTCCATAAAATATGGAGACTTACTTCCCTTCGTAATATAACAATCCTTCACTTTGTCTTCACGGTACTAAAAGTACTATATTTATGGACCGCGGGGAGCCAATCAGCCTATGACAGCTTCATATATTCAAACTATGATTTAAAACAAATGTTTATTGTAGCTATTCAGCGCAAGTACAATACCCGGGGCATTTTCACATAAGTTTCCACGGTCCGTATACCCTGACGTACGAAAAGAAGTCGACATCCTAAATGGATCCGTGCCCAAAATTCTGTTTAAACATTGTTTGTCAGTTATGAATCAACCCTTTATTGTTTATTCAATCTTTTCTTTTTAACAATCATCGTTTCCCCAATCTCTAAACACAGCTAGTATTAGTTCATTTCTTAGAAAGCATAACATTCACTTGTGATATCTTAAACAACTACTGACTCCACGATAGTAGCCTATACTGACTGACCTTCATGTGTTAGTATTCAACACAGGCGGTACGAATTCGTTCATGATGAACATGGATATGTCTGGTTTCATCGTTCAATGAAGTAATACCGCCCACACTTCACGGCGACGACTACCACGCAACCGACTAATATCAGAATGATATCAGAGTATCAAGCGATAACGGTCTTGTCACCCTTCTTATACTTCTTGACCTGTCCGCAGCCTTGATTTGGTGGACCACAAGATTCTTCTAGCCAGACTGAAGACTCGTTCCAACTTCACACATAATATACTCAAAAGGCTTAAGTCATACCTCAATGGACGATGGCAGTGTGCCAAGGCCGCAGAGGTCCCGTCATCTGCTATTCTGCTTCAAGGAGTGCCCCAAGGCCCCGTCTTCTGGTCTCGATTACCATCAGTGCGCGGATGAAACTCAGATTTATATCTCTATCCATCAAACCTACCTAAATTCACCAATTTCCCAACTATTTTCCTGCATAAATGAACTTTATCAATGGATGACAGCTAATTAACTGAATTTAATGGTGACACAACTGCACTCCAAATCAGATTGCAAATATCAAAAACACCATCATTCCCATAAATATGTCACAGTTACCTCTGAAACAAGTGTTAGGAATCTGGGTGTCATCTTCGACCAGTCACTTTACATGGAAAAACAAGTAACAGTTACTGTTGAATCGGCATTCCACCACATCAGAATCCTTTCCAAAATTCGCAACTATCTTGATCGACTAACAACACAAACTCTTGTTCACGCATATGTAACATCACGTCTTGATGACAATAATGCTCTACTCTTTCAGGTGTCTGCTCCCCTTATAAAAAGTCTACAACTTGCGCGAAATGCTGCAGCCAGACTAATTTTGAAAATTCGGAAATATGATTTTATTACAGCAACTTCTAAACAGCTACATTGGTTCCCAATACACCAGCGCGTCATTTTCAAACTTCTTATAACCTATAAATGCATCCATCATATGGCTCCATTGTACCTCTGTGACCTCGTTACACTACACACGCCTGGCCGCCCAGGTACTCGATTTGCCAGCAAAATTCTCATCACCGACCTACCCACAAAGTTGGCGACCATGGCAGACCGCTCTTTTTCCAAAGCCACTCCAACATTATGGAATAAGTTACCAGAAACAATCCAAAATACCAACACACCCAACTCCTTCAAAAGTTGACTTAAAACCGATTTGTCTCAAACTTTTATGTCTACTGTCTACTTAAACTTTTATGTCTACTGTCAAACGTGACTTTGTCTATTTGAGTGAACGATTATCATGGTTAACGGGGACCACACATCTTATTTAGGTGCAATGAATGCAATATAATTATAATATATTCAAGCTGAACGAAAGATGCCATAGGCATATATCTCACTATAGATTAGGCTATACAATTATTGATTAAAATGTGAATATAAATTTTGTAATGTCATACGCCGGCCAAAACGACTAAAATTCACGATGGATAGATATACGTATTTTATTACAATATATAATATATGCATAGCTTTACAAAAGTGCATCAATAAGATCGTTCAAATTATTATATTTGTATTATTGCGTTAAAGTTCAAGTTTATTATTTGAATAGGCGGCGCCTTTCTTGATAAACGTCATTTTGTTTTGCCAGTCTTGAGTGACATCATACTTGGTTTGATCGGGCACCAGCCATTTTGTGCTCATTTCAGGGCCGTAGGATCGCAGCCCGACCGTTATATCTCCCACGGGTTGCTTATTGGTATGCCTACGTTCGGGTGGTGATATGCACGAGCTTTTGTTATATCTAGGTAGAGCCCAAGAGACCGACATGATTGACCGGTCACTGCGTGGTTGTGATATCTTCGAGAGAACTGGTGAAGGAGCTCTCGGCATAAGAAATTTTTCCTCGGGAGATGTTTGTGGCGGGGTTAGCCAGTTGACGTTAAAATTTTTCGGTTTGCGCCACGTGTCGCTTAACAAAATACCTTTGGTAGGTTTCAGTATTGTGTATCCACGCTTAGAACCCAACACGGGACTGCTACAATTCAATTCACGACGCTGTGAATATTTGTCTCGGGGAACAAATATATCGCCTTCTTGCGTGAAACCTATTATTCCTAATGATCTAGAAAAGTCTCTGCCACGAGGGTTCAATGTTGTCAATGGCAGTTCAGACGTTTTTTCCGCATTATCAGTCTGACTACAGGTGTGGTTATTGCATAAGCCCAACGGCGGGGTATCGTTACGGTCTCGTTGCCAATCTACAAACGATACATTCCGCGCGTTCTCATCCCGATTCTGTTGACCTCGGGCCGCCCACATATCTTCTATTCGGTTAACCAAGTTCGGCGAACGCTGCTCTGGAACAAGGCCATTTCTCCGTTCAGCGTAGTTTCCAGGAGACCACGCGGACAGCGTGCGTTTATATTCGTGCCGTTTTGCCAGCGGCGCGCTAGCCAGCAGCTGTCTTGCTGACTGTGTCTGACGGATCTTCGTGACAACGCTGAGATTGACAAGGTTAACGTCTGTCACGAGAGTGAACACGGGATTGTGAACGACTGTAGCTCCCGACATGTTGTACTTCACCTAAAAATAGAACAAGCCTGTGGGGTAAAACAGTTGTAGTGGTATTGTTCGTCAGGCGAAAGAAAACTTTGGTTGTACTTAATCTTTAATATCATGTCGTTTGACGATACCTGTATGATTGTCAACCTTATTAGGCAATTTATTCCTTAATAGCAGCCTGTTATAGTCTCCATACATTCACAACAAAAACACACATCATGTATTACGAAGCCTATATTTCAACATTGAGTGATTTAACTATTTAAAAAATCGCCAACACCAGCGATGATATCCTGATTAAAACAATAAGTTATTTTAGCCGGTTATTGTTAATAAGATAGGTAAGCTTGTATACCTACTTTGTTTTCGGCATTATCTTAAGAAAAGTCAACAAGAGACTATAAGGGTAGGTCCGTAGGTAGGTAATAAGGATATATGATAGTGATGCATGTGTGTTTGTAACGATAGACCGATCCAGGAAGAATCGTTGTGTGGGACTGATTTGGCCCTTGACGAGACTGGCTTTAAGACTTGTGATAGAGAAATGAAATATATTGGATTATTAGAGTGTCTAATTAGCTTACCTGTCTGACACACTTTACATGTGTAATCACTGTGAATAACCGAAGCCTGTAACGTTATAGTTAGTCATTAATTTTATATGTCTACATTATCTACGATTATATACGGTACAATGCTAATAAAGTTCAGTACAATACATACAGTAAAATTATTATGCAAGGCTGTTTTCCGTGATACAGTAATAAATATTGCATACCGAAATGATGACAGAAAATGTATAGTTGGCGATTTGAGATAATGAATTAGTACAATGTAAAGATGGACCTAGGTCATACCTATTCTGCTCTCATTCCCAAACCACTTTCGAGTTAGGAAAAACATTTTAATGTAATCCAAGTAACACATCGTATATAAAAGCGTACAATCGACGCAAGATAATTATAGTGACTAACCGCGAATCGACCTGGAATGTAGGCACGGTATTTACTTGGGTAGAACCTTAATAGCCAACATGGCGGCATTAAATTAATATAGCCGTCTGTTATCTAGACGTATAGGTTAATTCAACTCGGTATAGCTATTGATTAGTATAGGTATGTTACGTGTCTGCTGTTGCCATAGACGGAGATTAGAGTATTGTGCAGACAACCCGGGTAGTTGGAACAGATCTCGACGTTTAATTACACGCGTGTGGCGTTTAATCGGACAGCCACAAAGAGTTGAATTACTCGCCTCAAATGTCACGCACGTACGAGCACATAGACGTCTATATCAATGATAATGGCGTCGTCGTGATTTATGTGGGATAGGTTGTACAACTAAATCGAATTTCAGTAAAACTATACCACAATTTATTTCAGGCAGGACGAGTTAAAAAAGCACTGAGAAAATAAACATCTTACGCACAACGGTCATTTGGCAAGCTGCGCAAACGCCATTGAAGTTTGCTATATAAATGTCACGCTTTACTACTTTCTAAAACTATTTACCGGGTTCGCTCTCTAACTTTCCGGTCACTGTTACTTGGTAAGGCGTCCCGTTCGGTCCATTCCCGTTTGTTCTAGTACCAATATTATATTGAGATGGATTGATAGAAAGTGTCAGCAAGTATTCGCTATTTTGGCCATGATTATGATTAACGTGTATGGTACTATGTTCACACATTTTGTTCGTTATGCAGTAGTAGTAGTTTGACCGGCTAACGTAATTATTCCGAATTAATGAAGGCAATGATCATAATCGTTTAACGATGTAAGGCGGTGGCATTGTGTAAATGATATTTCATTATAATTTATGTATCAAGGTCCGGTCGTATACAGTCGCCTCCACATTATCAGACCTACCGAACGGAACTTATCGAGAGCGAGTTGAAACACGGTAATTTTACCAGGATTTCTTCTTCATTTATCTTAGATTGGCTGAATCTTTTAACCAAGCCTCGTAACCAGTTGGTTGAACCGTTCGGTTCTTCAAACTCGCGACGTTGAGGCGATCTTGGGAGAAAATGCTGGACCAAACTATCTGATCGAACTGCTAATTTGATCGAGCGAACTATCAGCGATACAATTTTGAATATAATACTAGGCGATATGAGCAGATGAAATATACACTTTCGTCTATTGGGGAATTGCGTATAATGGTAGTTGTTTGAAAATACCTACAAATAGATGCACAGTCCGAACCACCCGACATTCCCACACGTGCAGCCAAAAACTGGTCTCGAAGCATGAGGACAATAAGTTCTTTATATTTGGGATGATGGGTCTAATTTATGCATATACAAAATCATACAAACTTTCACACGATAATCATAGTCAAGTAAACGTTTATGCTTTTTTAAATAAATTTTCATTCTAGATAAAACAAGCAAATCCAGCAATCTCAAAGAAAAAATAACAATTAATTATATAAAAACAGGGGTTAGATAGGTCAATGAATATGAATCTAAAATGGCGATTATCCAAAAACGGTGGATGACCCCATTGCACTTTTTGGTTCGAAAAGTACAAAACTGTAGCTGGTGTTGGCCGCTTCGAGTCATGAATTGCCGTTTAGTGATTGTTACTTTGGGGAAAATGTAGAAATTGGGCCTTAACTAAAATAACAAGACAGGTTTAGAGGCTTGGTACATGAGTAATTCGTGAGTAATGTATCACTGTCTATCGCATTTCGTGCAGTATTTTTTCCGTTCTAGAAATGTACAAAACCTATAAGCAATCGACCGTGCTATATATTCGCTTTAGCTCGACATTTTTTTTGCACATAGAGTTCATGTAATTTCTATAGAAATCCCTGAGAGAGCGGTTACTGGTTATTAATAGAGGCGTCGTTGTTTCGTTACGGACGACTGATTTAAGACATTGCCAGTCAGTGAGACGGACGATAGGTGAGCGGGTGGAACGCAGGTTCTACGCGGCGACGAAGATTCGAAGAAAAGTATCTGTGCATTACCTATGCGCGTTCAATTGCAAATCGGTGTAGATGCTCACAAACAATCCGCGATCCGAGCGTGTACGACCGGAAATATCAGGTGAGGTGGATTATTCTAGCGATATTGTGTATTTGTAAACGTTCATCTATAACGACTAAAGTGCGAGGGAATCATGATTAATATGGTTGTACGTGTTTACAAACACGATCGTTGTGTTCATATGGAACTAACATTCCAATTCATATTGTAGACGATAATAAAACTCCTGTGCGTTTTTGCTCGATGAAAGTAGTGGTGACCGGAAGTAAACCGAACAGAAGACGCGTTTAGTGTCCTATTCATTTTCTCGGTGTCTGATGAAAGGATACATGTAGAGTTCACTGTACCTTTTTATTATAATTTAATATTAATGATTTTTTACCTCATCCCCTTACTTACAGACAGTATGTAGCTATTATCAACAAGATTAAAATTATTTTATCCTGTATTCAATTTATCATTTTAGTGGCCGTATTAGTCTTGTAAAGTAAGGGAAAATGCACGGGTAACACATTTTGAAACTAATTGAAGTTATTCGTACACAGGCTTTCGCATATATCGAATATGCTTCTCCAGGCTTATCGAATGAAATTAAATTAAGATCCAAATATATTCAAATACTGTAGTCTCAAAAGATGTCACCTGTGCATTTTATCCATTCTGTATTAAACTCGCGTCACTTTCAACTTAGCAAGGACGCTGTCGTGTTTCATTAACCTGAAAATAGAGGCTTTGTTATTACGGAAGAAAATTATCTCTGGGAAATGATATAGAATTATATGCAAACGACCTTAGGCTACTAATAACGCTGAAGGAGCAGTACAATAACAGTTGCTAAATATGTTGCAGTCAGTAAGCGGAATTAAATGTCATTGCATTAAAAGATTTGAGTCATTTCATGTAATGCCTGAAATATTGATTTGTTTATCACTCTTATTGCCTGAGTGATTCAAGCAGCCTTTCAGTCATTAGGCGAAGTAGTTATATTAGAATTTGAAAGAGTATGGAGACTACAGACAGTTGTTTTGTTATGGGCTCACCTGAGCTTATGCTCGGTGAGCTTTTCTGATCGGAATTTGTCCGTCGTCCGTCCGTCAATCCATCCGACGTTGACATTTTCCGAAAAAAATCTTTCCCAGAACCGGTTATCGCAGAGGTCTGCATTTGGTAGATTTTGTCCTTGGCTTGGTCTCCTCTAGATTTGTTCATGGTATCGTGATCGAAGCTAGGGGAGATAACTTCCGCCGATGTTCGTATTCTTCTGAAAAAATCGCTTATCGCAGAAGTCTGCCATTTGGCAGATATTGTCCTTGGGTTAGTATCCTTTAAATTTGTTCAGCATCTCGTCAGGGGAGTAATGGGGGTAATTTCTATCGACTTTATTATTTGGAAATCTTGATCTCCATGTCCGCTTAGTGCGAAGGTCTGCCATTTGGCAGATGTTGTCTGTGTAAGTCTCATTTAGATTATTTAGGGCATATCTATTCAGGCAATTAGATGTCATTTCATCCAAGGTTTTTCCACAAATCTGTATTTTCCGTATCGTAATGAGTATTGTCAGGTCTCTTTGGCCTCTTGTTGATGTCAGGCAATCTCATTGTCTTTGTCTTCTCCTTCTAATATCAAGATGGCCTCCTTGGCCTCTTGTTCTGTATATTTCTTTTTTCTTTTTTTAGGTGAGCGTCTTGAGGCCTCTTTGGCCTCTTTTTTATTGTTAGGGTTTGTTCACTTGCCTAGCAGACGGTGTCTTTATGATTATAGGTTTTATTCCTACTGCACTGAATTCAACCCATGTCAAAAAAGCTTCTACATGTCCAATGACTGCACTATGAATACATTTTGATTCATTTCATGATAAGTCATCGACAACACCGTGTACAGTGGTGTTGAACAGACTCTACCATTGAAGATCACTGATGTCATTTGAGCTTAGGCTGCAAGAATAAGCAATCCGAAATAGTGTATCTATAATTTGTTATTTCTTTTGATTAACACTTTGTAGGTTGTGATAATGCCAAAGTTTCATGACATTGGCCAGTTTGTGCGTGTATGTGTGTGTTAAACTTGCATGATCATGTTTAACTTATACGGTTTTCCCTGATGATAAATCTTTTTTTGAAATTGAATTCCTCGAATTTAACATTTAAGCATTACATAAAATGACTGGACTGATATTCCAGGCATTACATGAAATGACTGGAAATTTTAGTCATTACATGACATGACTGGTGGTATCGGTCATTACATGAAATGACTGAAAATTTTAGGCATAATATGTAATGACTGATTCCGCTTATTGACTGTAACATATACACGATGCCGGGTGTTGCATTACAAGGACTCTGGGGGGGG
>WURV02190499.1:0-12446 GCA_011762755.2 Epimenia babai | reverse complement strand
TGTACACTAGTCAAAATGTCAAACCTGGATTAAACGGCCACCTGTCTTAACGGCCACTTTTTCGTGATTCCCGTGAGCGGCTGTTTAATAGAGGTTTGACTGTACTTGACATACCAGATAGACTATCGAAAGATACATCTAGGGTGGATGTTTATGGCAAACGGCTCCTGGATCTATGTAAGGGCAATGATTTAATGGTGTGCAATGGTCGGTTGGGGAATGATGTGAAATGTGGGGGCGAGACGACATGTGATCACAAAACTGTGGTGGACTATTTCGTTTGCTAACGTGAACTGTACTCGAGCATTACATACTTTAGCGTAGAGACCTTTGATAATTTGTACTCTGATAACCACTCGCCAGTTGTACTAAAACTAAGGAATTGGGATGAAAACAATAGAGTATATATTACACAAAAAGAAAATGAAGATAAATGTATAGACGCGGGGGGGGGTGATGAATATAAATATAAGTTAATATGGGAAGGTGATAACATAGAATTGTACAAGGGAAGTATTAATGTTGAACATATAGAAACACTAGTGAATAAATGTAGGGAAAATTATGATGAGAATAATGCTAATGTAGACTATATAGACGAAGGAATGAGTAAAATTATCGCTGATGCTGCTGATAAAAGTACGATGAGGGTGAAAATAGAACCATGCAAAAATACAAAACCCAACTCTAAGCCGTTTTACAATAATAAGTGTTTGAAGGCGAGACAAGCATATAATATAGCTAAACGTAAATACAGTAAAAACACGAAGTAAAGAAAATCGAAAGGACTTACAGAGTAAAAGTAAAAACTATAAAAAGACGCTTAAACGCGCAAATAGCGATTATTATGAAAATATAAATGATAAATTAAATAGCCTAAATTCGAGTAACACTAAGGACTATGGGAAAATTTTAAACCCTCCTGAGAAATCAGGAACATCAGCGACGGGAAATATGCTGTATGAACATTTTAAAGCACTTAACACATTGAATTGTAGATAATAGCATCAGATAATAACGAAGATAACGAGGAAGAAACTGCTAACTGTAATATTGATGTAGATGTAGATGAGTGTAATATAAATGATGATGTAAAGGAAGAAGAAATCAGTAGTGCCGCGAAAAATCTTAAATATTCTAAAAGTTGTGGCGAGGATGGTATTGGGAATGAATTTATTAAAAATAGCATAGAAAATCTTCCTCCGTAATGGCTAATACTGTTCAATGTATGGACTCCTCGTTGCAATTTATAAAGGCAAAGGGGACCAATCAGATGGGGGAAATTAGAGGGGTGTGACGTTGTTTTGTTGCGCACTCAAACTATTCGCATCGATTTTAAATATACGCATTAATAACTTTTGTGAGACAAATAATGTGCTAAAACCTAACCAAGCTGGATTTAGGGAAAATAGTATCGTACTTTTATCTTAAAAATTTAAGTGAATTTTATATAAAGAAATGGGAAAAATTATTTGCGGCGTTTATTGATATTCAAAAAGCGTTTGACTGTATAGATCTAAAATCGCTATTGGCTAAGCTGTATAATTATGGGATTCGAGGGAAGACACTTAAAACAATTAAAGCACTTTATTCATCCACACGCTCTTGTGTTTTGCCTAATAATCTCACATCTGATTAGTTCAAATGTGAATACGGAATAAAACAGGGCGAGTGCCTGTCGGGATTGTTATTTGCCTTATATCTGAATGATATGGAAGATAGTCTTGTTGGCGCTAGGTAAAGTTAGCGCTACTAATGGAGAATCGAATATTGATTTTTTAACTTTGCTATATGCAGATGATATGGTAATTTTTGGGGAGACAAAGGAGCAGTTACAGACGAATCTTAATAATTGATACACTTATTGTAATGCTTAGAAATTAAAAATGAATAGTAATAAATCCAAAATCTTGGTATTCTCGGCACGAAAGATTAAATTAAATAATATAGCATTTAAATTTAATTCGGATGATAGAGAAATAGTCGATACATAGAAATATTTAGGAATTGAGTTTCAATCTAATGGGAAACTCACAAAAGACACTGATAATAGGTATGGGAACGCTAACAAGGCTATGTTCAAAGTTTTGGGGAGGGCAAGGATATTACATCTGGGCATAGAAACACAAATAGAACTTTTTAATACTATGATAGAACCTATATATCAACATTCGGAAGTGAACTTTGGGCAAACAAGCAAACAAAAATTAACATGATAACAGAATTTAATTTACGATACCTAAAATACATAATGAAAATTAAACCAAGCACTGTGAATAGAGCTGTATATGGTGAACTGGGTATATAGCCTATACATGTGAACATTATTACCCGCACAGTACTTTTCTGGGCTGAGGCAAATAACAATAACGAAAGACTATTATGTCACGTCGGTGAAGTTGGTGACCAGCCACACTTCTTACTCAAATGCCCTACCATCGCACATATTAGACAGCAGTATCTTCCTCGTTACTACAACCAATATCCTGATATTTACAAGATGGGCAAAACTATTAGCACCACGCGTAATCCTAAATTCTTAAATAATATCGCTCGATTTGTAAGTAGAAGTGTGACATTCTTCAAATATAAACGGAGTAAAATATAGAGTTGGCAACTTGTACAAATATATAAGTACTTATAGTCCTGCTCTATACACCAGTAGGTGTCCTTGCAGGTAGGATTAAAAATGTGAAAAATGTGATTTATAACGTGTTTATCAATAAAATCAAATCAATCAAAGGATATAACTTATTTTATTCACGACATTGATTAGCTTTGCCTGCGTAAAACTTTGATTACGACATAAAAAATCTGCTAACGCCTCAAGCCCAATCACGTGACAATGCATCGGTATTATCATGGGATATAACGGTATTATATAGCAGAATAATCAAAAATTGTTCAGATAAAGAAGAAGTGATTTCGACCCTTTATATTCATAATGCAGTGTATCACACAACAGTGATCTTTTAACTTTGTTATCATACATTATACAAATCGTTAGAACTTTGTTCTGTGGTCATTCAATACGACTCTTGTTAAAAACCAAACGTTTCACCCTCATTAGATTAACATTTAAATCAAATCTAAAATTAAATCAAATCAATAGCACTGAAACTTTTATGCATTATGGCGGGTTGGGTGGTTCGCGCAAAGACATTGCGAAGCTTCTTTTCACTGAGCAGTACTAGAACAAGCTCTATCAGGTATGCCACATTAGACCGATATTAGATTTTGACAATTTGGCAAATCGCTACTAAGGAGGGAAACACGAAAAAACTCCACTTGCTGGCAAAATAGTCTGATAACGGCACGATGATCTCATTATGCCGATTCACATATGCGGCTCACCCCGCAGAAAAATCTTTTCACGGGTATAAATACGTGCTGTTTTATAGTGCTTCGATATCGGGATGCTACAGCTACAACGAGTCGGGCAATTTCACGCGAATAAAATATGAAATTAATCGCCAAAATGTTTAACTTAGTTTTCTTTGACAGAGTAAGTAGGCCACTTCATATCGCAATCTAAAAATGATCCGAACACAGCTGTAGCTACAACTGTTACAATAATCTAACAATCTTCATAACGCGTGCGTTCATCCACACAATTCGGAACGATCTATTTTGCAAAAGTCTAGCTAAATAATGGATGAGATATCGTATTCAGGGTGTGACATACTTCCGAACTGGTGATAAATTCTCATATCGGTAGTCGCGATCGGGCATAACTCAGGTTGTTTATTGAGCAAACTAACCAAATTAACATAAAACTGACATCAATCAGTGGATAACTGTCGCCAGCAGGCTGAATACGCCCATTTTCAAAGTACCCCTAAAGCTGATACCTTTTAAAATCCATTATACACTAGTGCTTTGGCCAGTGACCTAGTGAACTATGTTGAAAAGTTTGTGGAATCACATGAAATCTTACCGATTCATTAAAACACACTTTTACGTAATATCATGTTTTTTTTCTATCTGTATTTTTGTGCAATTTTCACATTTTCGAGCGCAGGTCTTACGCAGACTTGTCATAATGTCTTATATTAACCTTTAACGCGCTCTTTTGTACCAGTTGTGTCTCTCCTTTACATGATCTTGTGTAGTCCCCACGTGTCCATGACTTGTTCGGGTATTTGGTTTAACAGTCGGACTGCTGACCAGTCTTGCTTTCTACATACTTTAATTACTGACAAATCTTCTTTACTGTAAGAAGGCATGATCAAAAGCAGTTAAACAATTTTTACTAGAAATATGTGTAGTCTCAGACACCATTATGTCACAGGTGTTACTGTACATTTTGTGACTTTTTTGCAGCAAAAACTCATTTAAAGCTGCTATATGACTATAGCAAAATTTGAACGAGAAATATTAACAAGTGGAGTTATGATCTGGTAAAGTGTTAGCTATTGTAGTTGACATCTATTTCACAAGTTTAGAACACCGGAATTTGTAACATCCTTCGGTAATTTCAGCAATAATGTGTTATTTAGTAATTTTTATAAAGATAAATACACGGTATATACATTGTTAAATACGGCGCTCTTTTTTCTGGCCTACTCTGTATATATGTCGCTATTTTTCAACACAAAATGTGTATGTAAAATCTTAGAACTTTTAAAAACAATTTTTCCATTTTCATTAAGTGGTGATGACCGGTCGATATTACTGAATATTATTATCATCACAGCTTCTGCGTACAAAGGTATAAGACCGCGGTGTCGTTGATGTGAGGAATGCAGCGAGTCGCAAAGATTGCTTTATGTTTCTCGCTTATATTCTTTGGCTCGTCGACTGAGCCCTTCTGTTACCCGGATGCCTATTTCAACGCAAGCATAAGCAGCGACGGTATGCATTGTTATACGCTGCGAAACATAAACAATAGTGAAATAATGTAACATTACTGAGGGTAATATATACAGATTCTAACATCATGTTAACCTCAGGTAACCAACGCAATTTAATGGCGGGAACAAGCAACGGGAAAGGTAATTTGCACCCCCACTTTCTGAATTTTTTTCTTGGGGCCATCCCTAAATGGGTCGACGCTCTCTTCTCGATACCGAACACCAGTCAAAGAAGAATTATGAACGACATAGAGAGATGTACGCCGCTGCAACATAACGCCCCTAAACCATTATATAGCCTCCATTATCGGTCATGTTCATGGGAGGTTTCGCATGTGAAGTACGGTGGTGATAGTGTGATTTCGGAGAAAAGTAGTGGTCACATAACGGTCCTCGGCGGGAGCTTTACCCTCGGATTGACGCCAGTGGCATTTCTACTTGATGCTTTATTGTTTTGGTATTGTGTCAATGCTCAGGAGATCACAAATGAGACACATTCAATACTTCGTCACGCTAACGCATGCCCGCTTCAAACATGGACATCGCTCCAGCGAAGTTAAAACCGCTCACGTGGCGGCGTTGCACTACAAGTGGGCATTATTCAAGCAGTAGACATATCAAACAAGCAGAGTGAAAGATCCAGATATGTTATCTCAATGACACATGCACAGACACTAAATATTGAATAACTACCTGTAATTGACTGTAAATTGCGGGGTATAACACATTGACTTACATAACAGGGGTGAACAATTTGTTACCATAATTATTGAGACTTTGAGACATCCCAAGGTTACAACAACTTGTATAATACAAGTTATTACCCCTAATTATATTATATATACATTATATGGGTTATTCATAACGAATTTGAGTAGTATAGTAAGAACTAAATCACGAAAGGCTCTTGGAAAATGTATACATAAATTTTTTTCGCGCAAAGTACTAAGGAACGGTGTGTCTTCATTCATCGCAATGCTGTTTGCATAGGGACACCTGAAATTGCGAACTTCAGTAATGAGGTCACGGCTCATATCATCTGTAGAGAAACGCTCAACAACAACTATGTTATACACATAGATTTGTACTTCACACCATCTCAAATTCGAGTCGACGTGCAAAAGATCGTCAAGGATGGAGTTAGTGAATACAGCGCAAGGATCTATCCTGAAACGGGCGAGCGTCTGGTCATTTCCGGTATGTCGACGTGAACAATGTAATTCCTTCTGCTAAGTGCTCTTTCGACAGTCGCGACTTCTCTAAGACTGCTACACTGTTGCTTTCACAGTAAAAGAACTCGCATATTACTTTATGTCGTTAAGTGTCCTCATGCCATGTTTATGCGGAAATTGGCAAAGTCCTTGTGGCCGCTTTTGTTGCATACTAACCGTTACTATGTTCGTTATATTTTATTAGTTACATAGCCCTTTGCACAAGTTGTTTGACAAACTTATTTCCTCCAATATTAACCTAAATTTGGTAATAATAAATAATGAACACAACCCTCGCAATTGTCGCCATCGCCACCGCCCTCCCCATCACCATAATCATGATCATTATTGTTACCTCGTTGTAGGCAACATATTGAAAAAAAACGTAGTTGACAAATAATGTAACCTTGACTGACAAGCAGCCTTGTTTCAATACTTACCAGGAAGTGGTAAAAATTTAGTTTTAATTTTATTACTATTGTTATTCTGATTCAGGCCCATTATGCTTGGCTAAGTTCGGAAGTTATTTTTTACTCAATTCAGATTTTTGAGTGGATTTTTTAAATATGCACTTCAGTGCTCGTCTCGCATTCGAGGTTTCCTACGGCATTTGGCAAGTTTTGTGTAGTTGCCAAGTAAATTCTTCACGACTCAAGCTAAGCTTTGGACGCCATTGGTTCAAATTTATTCATTCATTGTTTAAACTCTGTAATTCTGATAAGCGAACGGAAAAGCCCGGCCTAACTAAGTTGAATAGCCACTATCCTTGTTCGATGCTTTCGTCAACTGTTCAATTAAGCAAGGCTTGACGTCCAGCTTTGAGAAACTATCTCGTCTACCAGACAGTCGTTTATGGGGTTCTCTACTCCACAAAATGCGAATTTCTTCAAATTGAGCCAGTCGATAGTGTAATTCGGAGTTCGCTCCCTTTCATCACACATGCACAAAAACACCAGTACTTGGTGAACCCAGAAAGCCGTTTCAACAAAAAATCTTCAGCGCAATACACTTTAAGCACGTTGATCACAACCTCTTCCTTTTCCGCGTACTTTGTGTGTTGGTGTGTGCTATACAAATATTTGATTTTTTTATGTTGACGAGTGCAACATGTAACCGCATTTTGTCACTTAAAATTTAATTGAGTAAAACTCAAGTTATTACCGTAGTCAATATTTTGTATTCTGGATTTGTTTTTCATCGAATCTAGAATTATAATATATAAAGTTTTACCGATATCAAAGTAGTGACGGATGAGCAATGTGGTCCCGTTATATTTTCGCTTGACATCCGTTATGATCGTTTATGTTTGGTTGCCTTTACTATATATACTACCGTCTTACTTCCCAGGTAATAGCTGCACCACGTCAATGAAAAGCTTCAACGATACAGGGTTCTTAAAATATGTTATTACCAAGGACACTCACTCACTGGCTCAGATATTTCTTCTTGACAACCGATATAAAATTGTGAGTAACAACGGCTATTACACCGCGCACAAATATCATTGTTGTCGTTGCTATTATCATCATAATCATCATCGTTATCGCCGCCGCCACCACAACCCCTACTTATACTTTTCAAATACTGCTATACCATAAAATATTAAAATCATATAGTTGCCAGTGAATGCGACGTTATCATATCTCTCGATGTATTCATTTGTACATTACGTAATATAGGTCAGCCCGAGAAGTGTTCAGTGGTTTCTTTGTGTTGACATATTCGGCACATACTATCGATATTTTTGGTTAGTATATTCTGTTTATTAATCTTGTGTAGGTAACCAATAATTTTAGCTTCGACTAAGAACCAATCAAAAACCAGGGAAGAGAGTTTATTCTGTCGATTGCTTCTTGTCGCGTTGATAATTCTCGACAACGCAGCATATTACAAAGTTACACGTAATACATTGATATTAAAAAAAATTACATTTTTGCGCCATTTGCCTTAACAATTTTGGTCCGATGAGATAGTTACAAATGAGTCTAATCGACAGACGGTTGGTTGAAAATGACCGGGAGCTATTCTTAAAGTAGAGGATAATCAACTTCGTCAAAGCACGACTAAATTTTATAACCGCTAATAAAGTAACACTAAAACCGCTCCTCTTTCATTTTTCCTGCATTAAAAATTACAAAATAAAAACGAAAAATGTCTTTTTTTAGATGTAACGCCCTATCACTTGTTTGATTCACATGTTATCTACACACCATAACTGTTGCAGTCGTAGGCTCATATATATGTTGAGGATGCCTTCTCAAAGCCAGTCTCTTCCATTTATAATGTTGGTCAAACTAAAACTCTAGAAGTATGTGACACTTTACACACCCTAGTTTGGAAATTCTCTGGTCGTAATATGTCAGTAGATCATCGGTTAATATAAGCTTTACAGCTCGCGGCCTACCGGGGGAAGACCTTAAGATGCTCCCAGCTGCTATCAGAAGACTAAAATGTAGCCACCAGATTCGTGCTGAGGTATTTTGCGACATAAACCTGTGACCGGCAGCTATTGCCTTTTCAAGTTCGATACTCTTGGCCTACTGCGACGATCCCGATTATAGTGTTAAAAACTAATCAATTTTAGTATAAAATAATACTATTAGAAATTGGAGACTTCCTTTTCAGGAGTATCACGGCAGATCGCAGATGAAGTTTTGGCCAAGACCAGTTACAACGTGGAGTAGATGTTTAAGAGTAGCAGGAATCATTCGAAATATTACATACTATTTCGAAGGTAAAAATAATTATCAAATTGCAAATCAAGTATTATAAATTATAAATTGCTAATTACCATGATAAGAAAGGCAACACACACCGGTCTTTGTTACTACGTTAATACTAAGAAATGCCCATCACAAATACATAGCCATCATCCCCTGATGAAATCTCACACCAAAACATCACACCACAGCTTTTCTCGATATTCAAGTGGGAAGATCTTGCCCTTTCCTCTTGGTAAAGACAGAAGAACATCCCTCGTGAGTGTGAATTCTAATGTACAACAACTTTATTGAAGACATACGCACGTGTAAACTACTGGACCACAGACGCGTGTAGTAAAATAGTAGCCTCACTAAATCTAAAGAGTTTGCCTTTTTAGTAAACATAGGTATAGTTCAGATTTGCTTGCTTCGTTACTACGGGTATTATATAAAAAATTGGGAATATATGGCCTTAATAAGACCTAGCAACCAGCAAACTGACCATATTTCGTGATAGAGCCAACTGAATTTATTACCAGGAAATACCATTATATTCCAAATGGTACATCCGTGCTGGTAGCGTGATCACCATTTTTCCATGTTTCTCGCACCTATTCGCAATGGTGTGTCCGTTTGCATTCCTACGTACTGCCAATGCTTACAATTTGTTTCTCACACGTTCGGATTGCAGAACTGTTTGATCAGACGGCGATCCTTGAACGATCACCGATGCAGACCTGTTGAATTACTCTTGAGCACATATTTCATTTCATCATTCTATTCATTAAGTATAATTTGTGTATCTCAGCACATCTTGTTTTGTTTGACATTGCAACGATTCATCGTCGCCGTGTCACTGTAGCCGATACAAAATTCGCGCGACTCGTTCGGGCGACGATATCAAGCGAAAAATCCGCCGATATCACGCTGGATTTCATCAGATACGGAAATTACATCGCAAGTTACGAAGAGACCTTCGCGGTAATGAACTCGTCGTAAGATTGTGGAGATAACGATTACGTTATATATACATAAATACTACTCACAGTTTTCTTTCACGTAAGGTGAACTATATCGGAGAGTGGAAACGACAACTCGGGCTAAGGTAGAGAAGGCACAGCGGTAATAATTACAAAGACAGCTAGTGAATATGATGAGACAGCAAAACGGGTAGAAAAACGCGATGGTGGAAGGAATAGGAAGATGAAGCATTAGAAGGGAGGGAGATACTGGCCAGGATGACAGGGAAGAAGGACGTAAGTGACGGAAAGAGTAGACCTCGGTATAAGGAGAGGCAAAAAACAAATATGTGGCAGAGATGAAGAACGCGACTCATATATGAGCCATATCAGTTGACATGACTTGAAATTTCATTGATTTATAGTGCCCTTTTAACAGATGGCTGTGAAAGACACTTCGCAAATAAACGATTACTATGATTGGCTAGAAATACAAGGAATACGGTTCAAAATCAAACTCGATAATAAATAAGTAGAAATAAATGAGACATATACAGTAAGATCACAGATACAAAAATATTACTAAAAAAGAAATTTAGGGTGTTTTAGAGAATGTAATTCCGCGAATATACAATTTCCCTGTAACACATTCTATAATATATAATTTGCCATACCAGATTCCAAGACGCGTCGTGTGTGAACGCCGGAAGGCCGTGTTTAACGTCTCTAGTTGGGGCAACCACTTCTACTACGAAGAGGAGATAATTCAACCATACACAAAAACAATCGCCTATAACAAGGTGACTCTTGTAGAACTTGACTAACTTAAAGTAATATGTATGATATCTCGCTAAATGTGCATGATCAAAGTTTGAAGCGACGATTTACTACGCTAGTCAATGCCATACCAGCGCTTACTTTTGTAATTTTCCACTGCACGTCGACTTTCCCAAGATTTTCACAATAATTTTCATTCGTTATACCTCTGGATATATTACAAAGGTAATTAGTTTGGTCCAACAATCGAACGCACGTGTCAACGCCTGCAAGGACAAACACTCCATTTCCTGGGATTTTAGTCCAGCGATGTCAAACAACTTCAGGAGTCTGACAAGACTCGGTGGTTTGCACCGTAGTATCAGACCACCTCGGTGGATCGCCAATGATGACCTTTACATCGCATTGTTTCTAGCATATTGCTCCCAAATATAATAATACTGTTGAGAAATGGCAAATATCAAAATATATACGTATCATCGTCGTGATTGAAAATGGTACAAAAACTGCATATGGAAATTGCTGTTCAAGCTACCAAGGTGTTGCCTTACGTCGCAGATAAACAAGCTTATTAAATGGCGAGACAATCGCAGGCAGCAGCAAGTCCTTCTCTCGCGCGTGGACTATACCCGAAACGACACGACATATTCTCAAATATACAACTACAAGGATGGTGCGTTTATCGTTATTGCAAATCACTGATCAATGATCGGTGTATTTTAGAATGTTGGTCGCATTGATATAATTATAGATTAATTATAAACTATGCATTTAATTAGTAACCATTTCCGAAGTTACGACAGCGACGGACCGTAGCAAATGGGTCACTCCGGTAGAATTGCAGATGGATATTTTATTAGCAAGGATATTGCATGATTCTCTTTTATTTATTGTGCACATGTTTATTGAAGGGGAGGGGATATGCCGATGGAGAATGTAGTGATATCATCCATGTTCGATCCCGTGATTTTGTGGTAATTACATTGTAAAGCTTACGAATAAATCCAATGTCACTCCTATCACCAGTATTATGACCGTAGGCTGCATTTGGTATCTCCCAGTGAAACATAGGGGAAGCAGTTAGTCGAGTGGTAGGAACACCGGACTCGTTACCGAACGGTCGCGTGTTTGAAATTTTCCAGTAGTTGACTTTTTCGGCGGTGATCGTCAGCAAGTTATTTATCCCCGATTGCTGGAGTAAACCCGTCTCTGAAATAGGTAGATGTACGATATTTTCCTTGGCGGGGGGATATGTGTGTGTATCAAAGGTATTGTATGTGCTGTGAAGAGCTACCAATAACATTTCATTGTAAACAGCATCTGAGAGCCGTTATTGGCCGATACATTTCCCGTATTCCTTAAACTCTTTGCATCTCTATTTAGTTATAGTAACCATAAATTTGTGAGGAGTCGAGGCGAATATGCTAATGTCTTTTGGGACAGGGGTATCCTTAAGGAATGCATATAATAGTTGCCATAGTCCATACGAATTATTTATTTAATAATTCTAGTATCATTTGAATTATGATTATTGAATTTTTACCATAACGATTAAATCATGCGTGATGTTAATTGGGATAGCCATAGTGGTTCTATTAATATAAGGAGAAAAATGCACCGGAAAAAAGCTATACTTCTGATGGGATCGAACCCGGGACCTCCTAATAACCGGCCAGTTGAAATGCTGCTGAAATATATATTTTATAGGTGACTATGATTGAGTCATTGCATTCGCCAAGCCTACTAAGAACAAAAGCTTTACTAAAATTAACACGAAATGACATTAGAGGGGTTACAGGAGTCCTAACAGGTCATTGTAACGTAAACCGACACTTAAACGTAATGAAAATATCAACCACACCAATCGGCCCTAAGTGCATGTTGGAGGAAGAAACGCCCCTCCACCATATTGGTTCATGTCCAGTGTACCAACGAGCAAGATAT
>WURV02190488.1:0-12448 GCA_011762755.2 Epimenia babai | reverse complement strand
TGCATTTTATGTTTTTACTATGGTTTTCCAACCCAAATACTATGGTAATGCGTGACCGGGGGTTGACAGGTATGCATTTCAAATTAGCGTATTTTATTTATCATGGATAATTAATGGAAATTTTTGTGGTCAAATTCATGAAAATTCAACCAGCGCAGTCGGAACGGTGTACATACATACAGATTTAAATACACTCAAATAAGTTCAACATATTACGAAATGAAATTAAATGCAATGAAAAGATATAGGGAATGGAATGGAATGAAATAGAATGAAATGAAACGGAAATGAAATTTGATCATAGTGTATTTAGTAGCTGAGCTGTCAAACATGACAGTCTAATGCTGTAAGACTACAGTGTAATTACTTAAATCATTTAATATTAACACCCAACAGTATACAGGCGATACAGATACAATCAGATAATTGCATTTGTTTGGGCTTTATATTCAAAGCTTTTTCATAATCAAAAAATGTGTACAGTAAGAAAAACCCCTAATTTTCGGACAAGTTAAATATACTACACATCGATAAACTAGCAAGCAAAGTCGTTCCTTTATTTTTAATTTTATGACCCAATTAACGTCCGTTTAATGTACCAATAGGGTCTTGATAAACATCCCGAATCCGGACGCGTATTATCCCTTGCGGGATCCGCAATTTCGCGGGTAATGTGGTTACCGGGTAACATTCCCAGATTAATCATAATAAACAAGCATAATGGCTTGGTTTTTAGTACGAATGTTACAGCGGCATATTAGCAAAATGATCCATTATTTAATTAATCATTACTAACAACACACTGCATATGCACCTTGAGGTCAAATTAACAGCCACTACACTTTACTGGACAAAACTAGACGTGGCTAGTAGCATTGCGTTAGTCAACGAATATTTTCATCTTGTTGTAAATTCATTTCCATCAAAGGTACAGCGATAGCACTCGAAGCGTGTTAAACTATAAATCATTTAGTACAATTCAACACGCCATAATTATCAAGTCATTGCTACTTGTACGAATTGGGAGAGAAACGCCAAAATTACTCATGGCTGTAAAGACCGTCATACAAAATACGATCCAACTCTTGCGAGGCTCAAATACTACTACAATATTGCCAACATTTAGTTTCGAGTATTTATTAGTTATCACAATGAGAAGCTGTCACTATATTTAACAGTTGTGCGGTTTCATTTTATACCTAAACGCATCTAGTGAATGGATTGGTGAATCCCATCCGAATGTGATGGAGCAGGCCTTCTGTATTGTCGAAATTAGATATTTTTAAATAACCAGAGGGAGTCACCTGGTTCTCAAGACGGCACTTTTATCCGAAATTATTCGGTTGTTACCTAGTTATTGGGATTTTATTGGGATCCGAATTTCAATTTAGCATTTCGAGAGGTTTGAGGAATTTATTTAGTATTTAACTCGGCGATAAGATACGGCGATTGAACAATGACTAATAATCAATTATTAACGCTTAATTTTCTATCGGGTTACTATATCCGAGCTATTGTCTATTGAGATCGTAATAACTTGGTATCGGTCCTATATACGGTACACCCGTGTCTAATGTACCAGTAATTCTCGCTCAATTACCAAGCTGAAGCGCTCTTTTCCAATATAGAATTCATGACACACTACGTACGTTTCTGAGTATTTCGTTGTTTAGTGTATTGTCAACCAATACAAGCGACAGATGGAAAGAAAATGGCTCGCCTCAGTACCCAGTTATATTTAGCATAAAATTATTGCGACCCTACTTATGGCGGGGATTTTGCCATACAATAATGGCAGCATTGCTACGTCGACAGTCACCATCATCCCGTTGAGTATATGCATTGTGATCCACGTACATAGTGCGATTGTGCGTGCAGAGGTGCTTACATCAGACATAGATACAACATATACAACATATACACATTTATACCAGACATACACGGTGCA
Organism: Epimenia babai; assembly: GCA_011762755.2. Lineage (NCBI taxonomy): Eukaryota > Metazoa > Mollusca > Solenogastres > Cavibelonia > Epimeniidae > Epimenia > Epimenia babai. The sequence continues at coordinate 10,500 of WURV02190488.1, read as the reverse complement.
GAGACATTTAGTGGATCGCAATGCATATTCTCAGAATCGGCCTTTTAGGGTTATACAGCCCAAGTGGGTATGGCAGTTGGCCTTGCTTTGAGTTCCAATGATTGTTGCTAAAGTCCCATAGCTGCTAGATCTGCATGGTAGAACGCAGGGCCCCGTGACTAAAGTAATTGAAGTATTGAGATCCTCGGCGTCTGCCATTGATACAAACCAGACCAATAACCGGGCCATCCGATACAGTAATGGCATGGGGGCCAGCTCAGTTGAGCTTTCATCAAGAATCAACATAATTCCATTCATCCTCAATATTCATTTGCATAGAATTATTTAATGCTATATAATTACAACCTCCATTGTCGCGTGTATATCATGTAAGCTTAAGCTTATTCTACGGCGTTCATGTGTGTCGAGCCATATTTACTGAAATTAATATTCGCTATTCACTATTAAATTTTCTCGTGGGCTACTCAAGGCATGCACTTATGGTGTGGCTAGGTTATCGCTACACATTCATACCATCGAAAATAGCGCTGAGCATTGTACCAGCGGTCGAGGAAAAACGCAACTCGCCTTTCTACTTGCAACACCGATCTACGGTGTGGTTATATGCACTGGTAGCACGGTAAACCATGAGGACATAATTGCAAACGATTTAAATACATCATGGATGTTTAGTTAAAGGCTGGGTCTAATCACTACGTTATATCCGATCATTGTTCACCTGGTGATCGCATTACTAATCACCAGGACGTTTGGACAGAGCGTCCTCTATAATCGAGAAAAAGGGTTAACAATCAATGACACGGGGTAATAATTGGTAAATGTGATCGCATATATAGACCTTCATCGCTAAAGGCTAATTAACTTCCATGTACGCTATATACAACATAGACATATGCCATATCTGTACGGATATGTTAGTCCAAACCCCGTAGTTAGTGATTGGGGTAGTATTAGTCGCGCTAAAATGTCGTATTGCTCTAGGATCTAATTATCACTACGTACAAGGGTCGCACACACTGATAGTCGTTAATGTTACTCAAGATGTCGTGTAATATTGAGCAAAACATCTGAATATGCATAAAGGACCAGCAAGTAAACTGCCAGTTAGTCACTCGTGGGGTGTAATCGATATGTTATTTATTTCAATACTTAACGTTTCGTTCCAAGACTCGCACCAGTGTATATGGAAGTTTTTATGTCGCTATTATTTCTCAACATTAAACGGATGCAAACCGGAGACCAATAAGGCAATGCATATGGTACAGACGAGATAACTCTGGCAGCATGTGGCACATACCGTATTGCGCAAGGACAGCGTTACCTTCATAATGACTATGTTGGTCACGTGATAATGGATTGTTGGGCATGCGTAGAGAGAACGGGGGATGCAACTATTAATCATCTGCCAACAACTCCGCATCTCATGCTGTATGCGACCAAGCGCGAGATCCAACCTTAACATGCAGACCTTAATATTAGGACATTCAGGTGTAGTTCACAAGTGTAATTATAAAATTGCACAAGTCGGATAACAACTAGCCAACGACAGTGCAAAAGTTAGTTACAAAACTGATAATTCCAGGATTAATTATATGTGGCCGCGTTATTTATGTTAAGCGGTGCTCCTCGTTTTTAATATACACCTGAACAATCGATTATCGATTAAACGCATAGTATAAATTCTATTTCACGTCAATATATTTACCCGGCACTAGAACTACACTAGACAAACCGCAATTACATTATGAACTTCTTTTGTCTCAACATACTAATAACTCATGATCAGTACACGCAACCCGACAGTACCTACATGCCCTACAGGACGTTGTTTGATAAATGGTAAATACGTCAACAAATGCGAACGCGTGGGGGAGAAATAAGATGGGGGTTATCACAATTTAACAAATTCCGACGCACGAAAGACGCTTTTAGGCTTTTTAACCGGTAAGAATTGGTCTAGAACAGGACCAAGGGCGATTAATGACAAAGATACCGACACGACTACCGTCCCGAAATGTGCTAGCATACATGGAACAACGAATTGATATAGTTACGTTTCCTTTACATTGCCGTTACCTGTACGATATGAAATTTTATGCAAAAATAACAGTAGCGCACGTTTCTCCACATTCGAGCTACAAAACATGGGTAATTACGATGTTTAACTAGCTCTCTGAGATATAGTTCGGTGTGTGGAACAATACTTTAAAGTAATGGTAAACCATTAACTCATCTACCTCCTTTACGCAAGGTATCTTAATAGCGCAACTACGGTGAAAGTTGTCGCAATTCTACGACTTGCTAAACAAGTCGTGAACTTACAGAAGAAACAAGCCAAAACAGAGGATTAGGGTTTAAGGATAAAGGGAGCATGAACAACGGCACTATGTCTAACCTATTGCAATTCCTAACAATCCCGACATGTGGTGGCATGGGAGGGTATTCTTAGGTTTAGCTTCGGCTGGATATATTGCAGTTGAAACAAAACTACCTCGAACAAAACCGTTAGGCATGAAGTGTACATCGATGCATTGTTTTGAACAGATTCTCATATTCCAATTTTGTTTCTGTCATACAGTGTACCAGACATGACATTGATAGTCCAATAACATTTCGCTGCGTGTCAAGAGAGAGGTTAGCAAAATCGACCATTACCGAAAGTATGTTATTGATGGAGTTGGTGAATGGAAACCTATCACGAATGTAATCGTTGACTATGGCGTGCAGCATGCTGCATACGAACAGCTATGTGAACGGATGGGGTATATGTCCAGAATAGAACACACAAAAATTTGTGAATTTAATCACCTACAGTAGGCTATTCCTAAATTTAGGACCCGAAGACTATCACTACCTTCAAAAACCCTACATGTGGTGGCACGTTAAGACATTTCAGGGTGAGCGATATGTCAACTATATTCCGATGCGTCGTAGGAATTTGTGCAACACTAGTGCACTGTAGAGTTTGATGGTTCTCGAAACCTGCGTTGACAGGTGTAGGTCGTAAACTTACGATACGACAAAACCGAGAAAAGCAGTACTTGGGCCATCATAGCCCGTACAACTCAATATAAAGCTTGGCGGGTCGGGGTTAAGTCCTAAGAATCTTAATGTGGTGACAAAGGCTATCATCGAGTATAACCTTGACGCTAAGTGGATAAAATAAGATGCAGACTCACTGCCGTCAAGAACATCACAGGTGGTATGTTACATATTCGCGGGTTAGCGATAGGTTTAAACATGTATTCCAGAATAGAGCCTAATAGACATGCTGTTTAGCATGCATGAATAATGCATTCGATTTATGCGAATGCAATAGTGCGCGTTCCGAGGAGTATATCTTTGCCTGTTTTCAAAACCAAATTAGACCTTCGGACCGACCTAGCCTTGTGACGGTACTGCGATAGTTAAGTGATTTAGAGAGGTAACTGAATTTAGCATTAACGCTTAATTAAGCTTAAGGCTGACACGTTTTCCAGCCACAACGCTCGGTACATGTGGTGGCATGCACGGAATTGCGGAAGGACTGCGAGTAATGTTACCGGAAGCGTTTTATTACATGTTAATTCATGCGACGATTCAGGGCAGCATTCGAGACGAGCATAAATACAAGACTGGCAGAACAGACAGAACACAGTCCCTTGGATTGTGAATTCCTCAGGATCACGAACTAAAGAGTCGATGCACAAGGCATGATGGTAAATAGTAGGGGATTTATCATGCGGTTTACCTCAGTACCGTGAAAATGGAGAGCGACCCACCAAGCCTACAGCACAAAGCGTGTTGATACTATCATCCGGTACCTTGAATCAGCTAATACTTGAATCGTCATTCGTCATGAGGGGCGTTATATGTAGCAGCCAGAGATCATAAAACAATGACGATCCACTAGTGTTAAAACGACGGGTAGCTAGGAAGGATTATGAAACTGCCCGCTAGTTAAGTTATTTCCAGTGTCGACTGGAGAGGTTAAGGCAAAAACTAAGTACTGATGTAAATCATTGATCACACATTGCCAAAATATGTTTCAAAGACAGGCGTGTCACCGCTAAAAGATTAGCCGGAAATACATTTACAACCTCGTGTTAAAAGCCTCTATGTCATATAAGAAAACAAGGGTGATCATCATAATAGACTAAGTAAACTATTCCAGCAGACATCGCATTCATTTTTTCGTCATTGTATTTAGATTCGTGAATTTACTTTAGTACAGTAGTCAATGAAAATGTAAACATTAGTATCGATTTTAAAATTCGACGTGTAAACCAAACCGATTCGACGCGACATTAAGCTAAATGCGGCTGCGTCGTGTATATTTCCAGCATACATTATCCTAACCGCATTCGTATGCGTGGAGTAGGTACGGTGCCGCATGCCATGACGGTATGGATGTCTTATCCATGCCGGTCACGAGTCGTTAACATGGGATTTGTGGGTTTATCTCAAAATACCAGCCATTTTGCCAGCACGGAGCGTAAGCTAACTATATCTTGCGTTTTAATAAAAATTTTTTATCGATGGGCAAGCCGCGATCAGCTGCTTAAGTTAAAAATTTATAATGCAGACTCAGTATAATTCGAATCAATTCAAGGCCGCGTGTGTAGATTATATAATCGTCGAGTGGCACATGGCGACGTGTCAAGTATCGGTTACCGGTTAACTATCTGGATAAAGACCATATACAATCGCCCGACCACACGACCAGCAGATCCCTATCCCCGTGATGAATTGGCGCTAGCACGTGGCGTTTGGGATGTGCACTGTCCACTACGTTTGTAGTAGTGTGTACCAAACAAACCATGTGGTATAAAGCAAAGGTACCATCGTGAAATGCGTTGTCCCTCGGTTCCTGCTGTGTGTAGTTTATACGCTATTAGGATGATCTAAGTTATTTTTAAATATATTTACTGGAAATAAGTGGCCAAGGTGTACAGGTGCGCTGGGAAGCTGGAAAGATTAAAATTACTCGGAAGTTACTTTTAATTAACTTTTCGCTCAATTTCAAGTAGGGGAGGTATCCGTGAGTCGAGTGGACCCGTGACCAGCATGTGATGAGTCGAGGCTTACTTCTGCCCACAATGTGGGAAGCGGATTCACGCTAGATGCGCAACAGTGAAGAGGGCGAGCCCATTATTGGGCTCAATATATTGCTTGCCCGAAACGAATGACCGGAAAACGACACGAGCAGAGCAGGCAGAAAGATTGAAGCGATGAAATGGAAACGGTTAAAGGTTCCGCTATGTGGGAGAAAAAATAAACAAGTGGGTGATGCAAAGCAGCAGCATCAGCGTAAACATAAATAGGATGGGTTACATTTCGATAGTGCTGATAGTTGCATAATAGGGGGAGATACGCATGAAAGACGAAAGGTACTGTTTATCGGAGCTGTGTCAGAACTGCAATGTTATATGCGAGTGAAACTGTGTCAGGAGAAAACAAAGGCAAAGGCAAACAAAGAGAGGAATGGTGAGGTACATGTGCGGTGTCAAACTAACGGACAGAAGCCAATGATCTCGTAGACATAATGGGAATTAGGGAACATTCGACCTAATGTCGAAGGCAATAGCTGTGCGGTATGCTGGGGCCGAGAGAATGTTCTGTCAAAGGCGCTGGAATTTCACGTTCATGGCCATAGGAAGCGAGAGAGACGTGCATGCAGCAAGTGGAAGAGTTTAGAAAGAGGCGCTTTATCCGTGGATGACGCGACGGACCGAGCAGAATGTAACGATGCAGTAAATAAGATTACCACTTAGACCAGGTACATCTGGCCACCCCCATCAATGAGGAAAACACCGGATTGAATCTGGGATTGGATTCCTTCATTCATTTAATTTAGTAAAATGAATTCTCCGCAATAACGTAACCTTTCCAGCTTCAAACTTCTACCATGACACAAGACAAAACATAACTATCTATCTACAATAAAAAATTAACAAAATTACAATGTATCAGCATTAACTGGCATGCTGAGCACAGTGTCGTGTGCCTAAGGCCAATTGTTTTTTTTCTAATATAGAAAATTATGAATTTTAATACCGATAAAAGCAATAAAAATGAGGGCCACATGAAATACTGATTGTTGGTGTAATGTGCTGTAGTTTTGATCAAACATTGTGTACTTCCGGTATCATACACCCTTATATTGATTTGCAAACATCGATACTTAGTATTAATATATATCCGTTTCGCATTAAACGCCATTCACTTCGAGTGGTTAGTTAAATTAGTATAATTGTTAGCGTTGTTAGTGTTGGCTAAATAATTACAATGGGGCGAATGGAACATTAAGCGAATTAGCGACAGCTTACACCGTACAATTTGTAGCTTTATATTGCCTCAAGTATTTACTTTAACTGTTACACTATCGGCCATCGGCCGGTTGGAATTAGTGGTTGGGGACCGAGTTGCCAGTCGCCAACTATGTAGGGCGATATCTGCTGTATAATTTCTATCACTAATTCGCTTAGAACCAGATCGATTATGTGCAGGAAAACGAGCTTAATTTCCTCAAGATGAACCTATTTGGTAATGGCAGAGAGAGCGACGCTAAATGACAAAAATGATACGAGGTGTAGATTGATGGTGAACGATAGTTATGAAATGTTTGCAAATCGATAAAAGCGATGTATTAAAATTAGATTTACTCAAACGTTGTGGGCAGTTATTGTGTGGGTTGTATTGGCGAGTTATCGACCATGGTGATGTTAGGGATACACGTAGACCTCAGTATAATGTGTTTAAAATTTTATCTACTCATATACACGCCATGGGCAGTTATTGTGTGGGTTGTAATCCTGAGTAATCTACCATCGTGATGTTAGTGATACACAGAGCTAACACCGAGCGCACCTTGTAGTTGGCAAATAAGCTTTAATGTTTCAATACAAAGCAGTGGGTTAGTTTATTTTGTGTAAATAGCGCTATTGTGTTCACGTAATACGTTAACTTGTATACGATGGACGGCACATGAGCATGACAGATCCTAGTACACGGATAATACGTTTATATTAATGCACGAGCACAAAACACACGACGAATACAACACTCCGAATGGCGAAATTGTTTAATACACATGCTGATAAATGTAAGGACGACAAAACATTTACAGAACCTAGTTTATTTGCCAACCACGTGGGACTAAAAGCAAACTAGCCTTAGATCATCCTATGTTATCCATATATCGCTACAGATATGTATAAGAATACACCTAGCAGAATTCCGACAGGACAAACGCACACCAACAGTACAGTCACTCCTACCAACATGGCTACGTCAGCACGCACCGACACAGACGAAGCATCCAACACAGATCTCAAGCGACACGCTAGCCCAATCCCATTACGGGGTAGGGATTCAGCTGCTCGTGTGGTCATTGGATTGTATACGGTTCTTTATCCAGATATGTAACCAGCAAACGATACGTCACATGTCGCTATGTACCATTTCGCGAGTACATAACTCGTGACACGCCGACCGCCTTACGATTCGGATTCCGAATCTACATTATGTGTAATCTATGAACTGCTCGGATATCGGCTGGTTGTCACATTAAATTTATGGAAACTGGTAACGATATGGTCAAAGGGCCTGGTTCATAACTAATAAGATTCTATCGGAAAAATGATAGTAAATATAAAAGTTGATTCTTGAGCGAAAATACAGATAAGCTACTAGTCGACGACTACTACGATATCAAAATTCCTAAATGGACAAATTGGACGACTGCTTAAACAGGGTACCAGGACGAAAAGGGACTGCTATTCACGTAACTGACCGTATTAACCATATCAAACGTAAATTCATTTAGAATACAAGAGCTATCCGAATATAGAGGTTTCGCTGTGGATTCAATGAGCAAAACATCCGAATACACATCAAGGATAAACAAGGAAACTGCAAGTTAGTCGCTCGTGGGGTGAAATGTAGGGATATTATTTGTTATTTTTATATACTTGGAAGCGTATTGTTACGAGACTCACAACATTTTTCAGCAAGTAAAGATCTAAGTTGCAACATTTATAGTATATGGAAATATCAATGTCGCTATTTCTAAACGTGGAACGGATGCAAACCGAAGACCAAGAAGAAAATGCATATGGAAAAACGATAACGTCCTGATCCCAGCGACAACACTGGTAGCGGGTGGTGGCTTGTGGAACATACTGCGCAAAGACGGACTCTACAGTGATACATTCGTGATGACTACGTTAGTCACGGGATCAAGGATCGTTATGCATGTGTAGAGAAAAAGGGTTTATGCAAAAAAACTGCCAACAACTCCGCATCTCATGCTGTAAATGCGGCCAAAAACGAGATACAACCTCAACATGCAGACCTTAACGATACTAAGACACGTAAATCCCTACAATTGTAATATTAATGTTGCTCAAGTCGAAAAATTAATACTGGCCAACGACAAGGTGGTAGTTACTGAACTGCTTATTCCAGGATGAATGATAGCAGTCCGAAATACTGCCGTAAGGACACCGACGCGTGGAAACCATAGCTCTATATACCAATAAGCCATTCGTGCATTTTACGAGATATGGCGGAGTTAGGAGTACCTAACCGTGATCCGTGTTATTTTGATTAGTGCCGGGTAATGCATGGGGAGGTAATAGCGATAGTTGGTGACTTACACCAGTTAATATCGCATGACAAAAGCGACGCTAGAACTTTTGTGTAAAGCCGATTTAGATATCGCCGTAATGGGCATTAAACGTTAAAACGAAATCCATTCTTATCGCAAGTAAACGTGAGCTCAATTCGGTATGGTAACTTTCGAGCCATTCACTATTTGCGTCGTTAATTCCCTCAATTAATAGAATAGCAATAGTATACCGGCAGGCAAAATCACCTAGTCAACTTGGATCAAATGTCCTAAAGAATATGATATTCAAGATTGTGACAGCTTCTCATTTCGACAACATTATTTTACAAGTTTTTCACCCGGATAAGGTTGAGAGTAGAATACTACAAGAATGTGAAACATTTGAGCAATAAGCTTCCACATTTAATCCATTAACGTTAATTCCTTTCATAATTAATTTCCTTAACACTTATGCTTTCACTCAATTCCCCTAATAATGATGGGAATATTACAAATTATTGGCGTTGATATGGTCGGTCATATGGTGAATATACACCTTACAATAGTTCGCTAATAGCACCGTCATGCCGTAAATTAAAATGACGAATTATAGTTCTCACACATCCGTGTCTGACATACCACTACGGACAAAAGCAGTTCCTTCTCAGCAATCCAAAATGTGGTAGAGTAGATTTGGTGGAGATGGTGCAGAACTGCGACCGCCTTTCTAAACTAATGTGTGGCAACGCATTGTACTGTTCGGATGCGACTGTCCGATGACAAGCGGTGATAGCGGTGATTCCAGCTGAAATAAAGGATTCTTATCTTAAAATAGCTAATATAATTACTATGTTGCATATGCTCCCGTTCTCACGAACAAGCAAAATACGATATAATTCGGACCCCGGAACGAACTCGCCCTTCACTTGTCCTTTACAACGTTCAATGAATAAATAGATTGGTCTGGTACGATCAAGTTCCAATGAGCATCCATTCCACACAATGTTCAAATAGAAGCGCGTTACCCATCGGTCATTATCTCCATATATAGACAAACCGTTAACACGGATCATTCACGCGGGTATAAAGTGAATTGGGCGTTTATATCCCGCACTTCCGAGCCGCTCGCGCAGATTGGCATACGGTTTGCCAGACTCACAGGAAGTCAGCAGCTCTCAACCAGACACCGGTGCGCCATTGGGAAATTTAATTCGATCCATTTTAACTCGCGTTACCACTTAGAAATTTTGGTAGCAATTAGTTATGGCTAAGTTGGCCAAAACAATCAGGATAAAGTACCTTACCCTAGGTTAAATGGTTGGCATGGGTCATCTACTTACCTCTATACAGGATTAATAATATTAATCATGAATTAAATACTCCAGCTCGTACATATAGTTGAATGGGGCAGTGGTGTGGATGTCACAAAACCGAGGTATATTTTGAACAAACCCTAACAAAAGAAGCGTCACAAGATTTTATATTTCCTAAGGGTTCAATTATGTCAAGATACCTTATTAACCTTGCTTGCGCCAACCGACACCGCATCCTCACAGGATACGTTTGACAACCAGGATCGAAGAGAACGTGGTATGCTGAATTAGTCTTGCGGCTCCATATACTGATAGATGATGAGAGCGGTTTGAGGATAACTTTTACGAGTCGCTGCACCCACCTATGCAGCTACTGATTGGTTTCTGATCAGTTTATGATGTAGCGCTGTTGTAGTCACTGCACCCACCGATGCAGTGACATTAGTTCTTCGCGAGTTGACGTGATGCAGGCGAGCGTGAAGTCACTGCACCCACCAATGCAGTGACGTGAGTTCATCGTGAGTTGACGTGATGCAGGCGAGCGTGAAGTCACTGCACCCACCAATGCAGTGACGTGAGTTCATCGTGAGTTGACGT
>WURV02190477.1:0-12448 GCA_011762755.2 Epimenia babai | reverse complement strand
CATTGCTTTACTGTCATCAATGTCCAGTTCATATGTAGATTTGGGAGCTTCTTGAACTTTACACATCGGCGAATTGGAAATTTTACTTTTGGTTTCCATTGCTTTACTGTCCAGTTCATATGCAGACTTGGGAGTTTTTTCAACTTTACACATGGGCGAATTGGCAATTTTACTTTTGGTTTCCATTGCTTTACTGTCGTCAATGTCCAGTTCATATATAGATTTGGGAGCTTCTTGAACTTTACACATCGGTGAATTAGCAATTTTACTTTTGGTCTCCATTGCTTTACTGCCATCAATGTCCAGTTCATATGTAGATTTGGGAGTTTTTCCAACTTTACACATGGGCGAATTGGCAATTTTACTTTTGGTTTCCATTGCTTTACTGTCATCAATGTCCAGTTCATATGTAGATTTGGGAGCTTCTTGAACTTTACACATCGGCGAATTGGCAATTTTACTTTTGGTTTCCATTGCTTTACTGTCATCAATGTCCAGTTCATATATAGATTTGGGAGCTTCTTGAACTTTACACATCGGCGAATTGGCAATTTTACTTTTGGTTTCCATTGCTTGACTGTCATCAATGTCCAGTTCATATGTAGATTTGGGAGCTTCTTCAACTTTACACATCGGCAAATTGGCAGTTTTACTTTTGGTCTCCATTGCTTTACTGTCATCAATGTCCACTTCATGTGTAGATTTGGGAGCTTCTTGAACTTGACACATGGGCGAATTGGCAATTTTACTTTTGGTCTCCATTGCTTTACTGTCATCAATGTCCACTTCATGTGTAGATTGGAGAGCTTCTTGAACTTTACACATCGGCGAATTGGCAATGTTACTTTTGGTTTCCATTGCTTTACTGTCATCAATGTCCACTTCATGTGTAGATTTGGGAGCTTGTGGAACTTTACACATCGGTGAATTGGCAATTTTACTTTTGGTCTCCATTGCTTGACTGTCATCAATGTCCAGTTCATATGCCGTATTGGGAGCTTCTTCAACTTTACACATCAGCGAATTGGCAGTTTTACTTCTACTTTCCACAGTTGTGCTATCATCAATCTCCACTCTATATGCAGACTTTGAGGAGTCTCTAACTCCACATACAGAGGGATTGACAATTTTATTATTAACAACATCCAACTTAGTTTTCCCTTCAGTCGCGCTAGTATCGATGGCTGTTTGCTCACTTATCTCACCTTTTGCAACAGGTGGTGTGTTTTTAATTTCGTACTTCGGAGTAATAGGTATGGAAGGATCCCTTATGCTGTAATTCAAAGCATATGTGACTGGTGACAAAAGGCTGTCTTCAACAGAGCTCGGGCTATAATCGGAGGATTCGCTTCGAAAATTATCTTTTTGAATACGAAATATATGTTTATTTACAATATTCTCAAGTGGTTTTTGATTTTCTTTATCGTAATCTTCGTCGAAAACATCTTCGGCGACAGGTGCTCGAATGTTGCACATCCCATCGAAATCAGCCACGAGATTGTCCATGGTACTGTTCAAATCCACAGTATTGACACTTTCGTGAATAATGTCTTTTCCCTGTATCGCGTTAATACTGCCAGCATCGGGATGTTTAAAAATCATCTGGTTACAAGGCTCATCCGCACCTCGCAAATCTAGTCCATTAATGAGCTCTATCAGAATGTTCCGGGTCATACTGCAATATTCCAAATGTTCATTTCTCGTCACAACAATGTTTCTTTCTTTCCAGTTCTCATCGTCATCCAACTCGCGAACATATTCATATTTCTCCATTACCTGTGAAATCACAGTAATAACTCCATTGTACCGCTATATACATACATATTTATTTATTTATAGGCTGATTACCATTGCCTAGGCCATTCATTCATGGCCCTTTACACAGCAAGCCTATTAATGCGGTTAACATGAAAATTTGATTAGCCTCCCTTTTGGTCGGCAAAAACACCTAATGTGAAAAACCCACATAGTTCGGGCAGACAATTGAACTTTTATATATATTGCTGATGATATGAACAACTGGAGTATATCAGAACAAGAGAGCTAGAGGTCAACGGTGGTAAAAAGATAAGTTTTGATGGCTTTTTTAAATGATTCAAGAGTGGGAATTGTATGAATGTTTGCTTGCGGGAAGCTTGTTCCAAAGTGTAGGAGCTACCATCATAAAACACCAGCCACCCATAGTTTTCAGTTTAAAAACCCATAGTTTTCAGTTTATACAGGCGAATAACACACAGCTGGGCAATAAGAACCTGGGAAAACTGACAATAGATAAAAAATAATCCATATGAATACAATGAAAAAAGTGGATACAATGAACATTGTACGCGCTGAGTGGACACTGGTGCTACATTGCAATGGATTAAATTGTAACCAGCATATTAAGAATAATTATAGTACGCGTAAAGATAATACAGCTGCAATGGGTCAGTGAGCTATTGGCCAAATGTACACTAACTCACAAATAGAAATTAAAATATCAATACCAATGACCGATACCAACATAATTTAAGTACATCAACAAGAGTGACCGTTTCACTGGGCTATTTCTGGCCGGCTCGTCCATTTCATCGATTCGGAAAGGTTTCGTAAATAACCTCACCTCACTTGATAGCGTTAATTAATTTAGTGCTTAATCAAACACAGACTCTCAGAAGCAGACTGACAAAGCACTAGATCTGCGGTTACGTCAGAAATGTGGTTAACATGACAAATCGTTTCGCCTCACCTATAAAATGTGGGGGAAAAACCGAGCAGACCTATTCATGCCACTGGTTCCGAACATCTACATACAGGGTACAGATGTTGCACACTCCTCTAAGTTTACGATAGCAAATGACCTATATATGACCTATATACGGTGTAGATGGCCAGGTAAATAAGTAGTCGGTAAAACCGGACTAAAATTACCCACAATAGACGTATTCAGTGGGTAGCATTTATATCGCATGGAGAGACTACATATGTTCACTTACCTCTCCCGTTACCAATGAATATAATAACGCCAAACCAGACCTGTGACAATTTACCTGAAATGTAAATAGTTTACGCTTACTTTTCAAGATAGCGAAACTCACTGACATTCAAGGGACGATACTCTTTTCACATAATTGCAGTATATGTGGTATATAATAGCCGACTTAGGTTCGCCGAAGGCTAAGTTAATACGGTATCAAGGGCGCCATCAAAAAGGAATGAGAAAGCGAATTTAAGGGCATTATCGCAAAATCTCCGGAAGACGATTATTCAAGAAGCTCTCCAACCTACACATGAAGTGGACATTGATAACTGTAAAACAATGGAAACCAAAAGTAAAATTGCCAATTCGCCCATGTGAAGTTGAAAAAGCTCCCAAATCTACATATGAACTGCATATTGATAGCAAGCCAATGGAGAACTAACGTTACAATCATGGAAATAGGCATAACACTGTGGCAAGATTAATAAGTAAATTATTCAACAGGCAATACCCATGGTCATAATATGCGGCATATAGCAAAGACTATAAAACATGAGGAAAATCTAACTGAAATATAATATACTACAAATAAAGTAATTAAATAGATTATATTACCTTACCCTGGTTGATAGGTGTGTGTGTACATGAATGTGAACGGTCTGCAGAGAAATAGGAAGATATTGAGAAAGTTCCTTGTTTTATAGCATATAGAAGGGACTGAGTTGTAAGCTGTCAAGAACTATTTTTAGATAAGTGCTATTGTCATTTTCTAGGAGGTGGCAGAATAGTAAGGTGAGAGCTAACATTGTCTGGAAATTAAAGTGTTATTCGGATGAAATTACAGTTGGCCTAATACATTTTACATTGAAAGTTTAATCAAAAATTGTACGAGCTTAGCCTTTAATTTTAACAAAATTTCACCAGTCGCTGTCATTTTTGATTAGTGTTTACTCGTATGATACAGTCTCGGTGATTTATAGGTCAACTAGTGCTACAATTGTAAGAGAAGAATACTGGGTCAGGACAAAATTTAGGTATATTGTGAATACAAGTAATATGCCATTTTATCTTTAGAGTTTGGGTCATGCATAGAATTAGTGATAGGAATTGGGCTTAATATTTATACATTCAACGTGGTAGTGGTAGGAGGAGAGGCAGAAGGGGAGAGGAAGGAAGTAAGCGAAGGGGTGGAGAGGGTAGTTTGTAATTATAGAACTCTCGGGGTCAGATGCCATATGACATATATGCGTTAATAGCGATTCTCTCATATGACGATTTTTTTCTATTGTTTTTTATTGATTTCTGGCTTAGAATTTAATCAAAGATTAGCATGGATTTTTAACAAGCATTAAAACTGCAATTTCCATGACTGCTAGGCAGGCGCCGCCGCCACTCCTATTACCAACATGGCTGCCATGATGTGGATGACATAATGTTTGAGCATAGTTAGTTTTAGACGTCATTCTATATTATTCCAGGACTCCTGGACGTCCAAACATTAAAAAGAACAGGAGAAACATTGAATGAGAGTCGAGGTAGAATGTGAAAATAAATCGAGAGTAGTTATTTATTAAAGTTCTAACTTTGGACGCGTGAAAGGTTATAGCGGGACTTGCCACAGGACAGGATGCATTTGTAGGTTGTAGGTACTTGAGACCTTTATCATTATTATAATATCGCGTCATGTGATTATATATTGCGACACTGGAACAGGTGTGTTGACGTAAACAGCTCTATTAGATAAGATTACAACTAGGATATTAGTTTAGTTTAGGGTGTGTTTACTAAAGAGTGTCAATCTCGCGAGACTCCTCTCCGCCAAATAGGCCTCGGTTATTGAGGGCCGAGATATATTAGCTGCTGTTACCAGTTACCACGCCTACTTGACACTACCCGGACGCGCAGTACAACCCATTGTGATAGTGGCATGGGTAGTCCCCTTCCCACAGATGGCTATCAGAGACGCTTCACAAATTTACGGTTACCATCAATGAATAAAAATACAAGGAACATATGGAATACAAGGAAAACAAGGAATACAGGGAATACAAGGAATACAAGGAATACAGTTCAAAGTCGAGACTGCTATGTTACCATTATTGGTTCTTAGGCACAAATGATACCATCGCAGAGTTTATTGTCCGTTTTCAACTGCCAATAGCTTTTAAGAAATTACTGTTAATGAACCTGCAATCTCATGTCGTTGCAGATTGAGAGACATTCGAATAAGTGTCGCCCTTTTAATCCGTTAGGCTCACGACCCAGATCAATAACATTTGGACTCGCATTTGAAATCTTTATCCCGCTTCCAATCTATTAAATATCTTATCGCAGGAAATTTTTCTCCGAAAAAAAGTGCGTAGAAATCTATTGTAGTATTTGAATGCTATCACCAGATAATCTAAAGCATCCTGCAATTTTTATAATATTCCGTTTATATTGAAAATTCCATTCATTAAACCCGGGTTCCTTGGTTGTGGTTTCACACTTATCAACTTTGCACATGTCGCAGTTAGGGCCAAGAGCGTTGAGACATTTTTGCGGGTGCTGTTCTCTGTCGGCTGGGGTATTACGATGTCGTGCGCATATAGTATTAGACACAGTAGCCTCGCGGCTTCGTCGTCACCCCCCATCCATGCTTACAGCGCGGCAGCCTTGAGCCAATAAACTCTGCTACATATTGTTTACGAATTATTCGATCTGAATTGCCCATGTTATCAACCTGTCGATAAGTGACTATAATAATAGTTTTCGCATTGTTCGTATCAATGTGTACTACCCTTTGTTATTGGTATTTTATTCATCTCTATATATTGGTATGCGATATCCGGTTCAAGATGGCGGCTGAAACAATTTTGTGAACGTTAGCTCCGGTCTTTTTGGTTAGTTTTCGTAATTATTTTACCGTTCTTTGAAAGATTTTTGTGGAAAGCTTTAGAGAGAATCAGTGCGCAGTTTCAAGGTGTATGGACTGAACAAATAATAGTGAGTTTTGAATTTTAGTTGTATTTTGTTGTATTATGTTTTATTTACGAGTTTTAGTTCGATTTATATAGACTCAAAATCTGACAGTGTGAGTAGTTCTCATCCAAGCCATAGGCTGGCGCATTAGTTAATGGGTGACTTAATCTGATTGTGTGAACAATAGTGCTTTGTTGTGTCTGCGCTTTACTGTATACGTATACCTAGTGCATTAAAATCCGAGCCTCGACAGATATTTGTAAAACCTACATATTTTGCGCTTTTTTATATTGAAAATCATGTCCGAATTATATTCGTCACCAACGCGTAGTTCCGACTCGTTACTTAATGAGGATATCCACCGAGAGAGAGCCGATAGTGCTCCCGACCGTAAACGTGTCCGACCTCGTGACAGTGTTGATTCCAATGAATGTGATAATGGTGACATGAGCGACGATGAGCTCCGTGCGTGTATGCTACGCCAGTTTAAAATTTTAAGTGAAGACTTTTGTTCGAAGTTTAACGAGCTCAATACGAAACTGAATAGTATCGAGGCACGGGTTCACCTAACTGAAACAGTGCTCGTTGAACGGTTGGATAGGCAAGAGCGAGAGATTCATTCTATGTCGGAAACATTCTCAAAACATAAACGGCGGATGGACGAGGTCATTGTGTCCATAGAGGACAGGCAAGAGTAAAATGCAAGATGAGTTACTCGAACTCAAAGCGAAAGTGGTGGATTTCGAGGTACGTCAATCCCGAGCGGGTGCGGAATCTCGACGGCGCTTGATCGATATTGAGGCTAGAGGACGCCGTTATAACCTTATTGTGTTTGGCCTCGTGGAAGGTCAAAATGAAAACCTCGTTATAAAGTTTGATAACTTCTGGCGAGAAAAACTAGTCTTTTCGAATGATGAAATAAGTAAAATGAAAATTCACCGCCTACATCGTGTTGGTCGGAAAACAACCTAAGGCCCGCGGCCAGTGATAGTGGCGTTTGTTTGTCACCAAGATCGGGAAGCCGTCCGCAGTCGCGGTGGTCGTTTGAGTCAACACAGCGAGTCAATGTCGGAAGAGTTTCCACGCGAAATTCGGGATGCTCGTAATAGCAAACGTAGTAGTGGAGGCTTAGTGGTATACGTTGCTACTCGTCTGAATAGTCATGTGACCATCGTTAAAAATGACCATAGTGATATCTGGTTAAAGTGTGGCCGGGGGGTTCTTGGGAAATCAGACCTCTTTCTAGCTGTTTGTTACTTCTCACCGACCGATTCATCGCATATTGACACGTCGATAGACCTATTCCAAAACTTAACCAATGACGTCACTCGGTTCTCACAGCTCGGGCATGTCATGTTGGTGGGTGACTTTAATGCTCGAACTGGGGAATCTCTCGATTACATCGGAGAAGATGAATCCGATGGTCTATATCTACCTCTACCTGATGTGTACGAGAACTGCATTGAATAATCCCATACCTTCGAATTATCTAGCAAACACCTTAGTAGTATGCGAAACAGATAGCGTAAGGGTTGTTGTTGGATGGTAAGTCGTAAAATCCAGTAGATCCTGAAGTGATCATATGTTTAGCCATAATACAACTTGTAGCGCTACTTTGACGTCAGCATATGTGGTCGGGGTTTTCCCTTGCAATAGCGTTATCTTAGGTATACCTTCGTTTGTGTGTTTCCAAAGGTCTACTTATATGCGCTCAGGCTCCGTTCTTCCGTCATAATTGTTCATGATCCTCATATTATTGTGTAATTTAAATGACGCAATTCACAATTTACCTTGCAATTTAAGTTCTTGATATATAGGGCTAGAGTTTCTATCATTATTTCTGGAATCATCGAGTATATCCGATTAATCCTTGATCCTGGAAGGAATGTTAATACCCATCATTCTAATTGTAGATACGCACATTTTGTAGCAAATCTTAAATATCGTGTAGTGTAGATAGTTATTAGTTGTGTTGCATATCCAAACCGTTAGCCTACTCTCTTTGTTATTTATGTGTAAAAAATTGAATTGAATATCCACTGTATCAGATCTGTATGAACATACAGTTACCCCGGTTTTACCACGGGGGTGCGAACTCTGGAGGGACAAAGGACTCAGGAGGTATCCTGGATAAGGTTATCTTTATTCAAGCGCTGTTTAAGAATCCGTGATAAGACACCAAATGCATCGATGAATGTTTTTAAATCGTGTATTTATTGATGTAATGTGTATTAGACAGCAATGCTATTAGCGCAGTTGAAATCAAGTATTTTTCATTTTATTTATGCAAATAATTGTATTCAAAGTGTGTTGAGAACCTTAAAACCCAGAGAATATAAGGAGATAAAATTGTGTCATTCTTGCACAGTTTTAGTTATATGCCTACCTCGAACGAATCTGAATAAGAACAACTAAAGGACAATATCCAGCAACTACCAAATCTCTGCGCAAAGTGGTATTTCAATGAAAATTAAAAAAATCACCAAAAATGACTTCCTATTTCTTTGACGACGAAACCCAGAGGAAATTTGGATGATATCAACCCAAGAACAATTGCAAAGATATGGCCAAGCAGTTTCTACGATTTTGAAGAAAATGTTTACATCAAAGAAATGGACGGATGATAGACAAAGTCAGATCGGAATAGCTCACTTAGTGTATGGGTAGATGAGCTAAGAATCCGACGGAATAATGGAATAAATTGTGAATCCTTCACTCGATTCATAAATGAGGAGATGGATAAACAAGCAATCAACGAATAATCAATAATTGCTCGATAATCAATAATTTAACAGTTATCAATAAAGATTTGAGTAATAAATTGTTTAACAAAGATAGAATGTAAAGAACCAATCGGTGCCGTATCGCGTCTAAAGATGTTAATCACAGTAGAAATCCCGCCAGTTACCTCCGCCTTCGGCGATAGCTTTTGGCAAGCAGGCGTGATGGCCTGGTTTCTTACACTCGATGACCTTTCCTGATCTACGTAGAGTTATAAGGTAGTTCAATCCGTAAGATTGTCGATGGACCGCTAAAAAATTCTTTTGTACTGGAATGTCGCGCCCGTTCACGAAGACGTAGAGCATATCTTCGGGAGGAGGGGCTGGCTCGAACTCGTGAGTGTAGAATTCGTTAAATATTCCCTCGCCGTTTGGAAGTCGAATGTCGACGTGTTGGAGTCCGGGTGGTCCGATTCCAGTTGCGCCTGAAGAGCGATATAGCAAATATGTTATAGCAAACGTTTATATTCAGAGACGATATTATTTATTTTGTCATTAACAGTAAATGCAAAATTTTAAACGCATCATGGAGGTCGCGCTGATATTTGCTTCTGTAACAAAAACAACAATCAATGATAGCTACTAATCTAAGTTATTTACACGTGTATAGCTTACTATTTCAATTATCAGCGTTATTGTACTGGTGTGCCGTTGTTAACGATCTGAGATGTCTAAAAATAACTAAAAAAATTGGTAAAAGAAGATGAAGTACACCATCTATAGACCGCAAGAGTATTGCCAAAGGCTCTCAGATGCGGTTTACAATAGATGTTTTTGTAGCGATATTCAGCGCCTATACAACACCTACACTCGCATATCACCCGTCGACGATGATAGCAAGCGTATTCCACATTTTGGAGGCGGGTTACTCAAGCGATCGGCGATGAATCACTTGCGATCATCATCGCAGAAAACTCGACTAATGGGAAAGTTTCGAACTCGCGACCTTTTGATGAGTCCCCTGCTCCTATTACTTCATTAAAAGCTTCCCCATTAGCATTTTACACACAAAGTAGCATTTACAAAAATGAATTTATTGCAAAAATTCATTGATTTAGATACTGTAGATAGAATATATCACGGGACGCTACCATTGGAAAACCTGATATCTGTATAGTCACACGTGGACCTTAACCTATCGACGGTACATAAACGACGTATCGACAGCGATAAACCAGAAAATATCTTATTTTTTCATAGAGGGACGCACGTGCCTTGCATAAAGCATAGGACTAGGAATATAGTTCATTACTGACACTTGTTGATAAGAATTGGGTTAAACAAACATAGCGTATATCAACATAAAAGTGGTGAGAAATGCACAGAAGGAAACCTATACCCCTTGATGGGATATGGGTATAGGTTTTCTTCTGTGCATTTCTCACCAGCTATTAATAAAACCACATTGGCTACCCCTACTACCATAACATAAAAGTGGATGTCAATCCATAAAATAGGTTGTGGTGATGTAATTATGTAATGTAATAAAGTATTTATATAGCGCATAGTCAGAAGCAAACTCCTCTCTCATGCGCTTTACAATCATTGAAATGAAAATAGTGAGACAATACTGGGAGTAAACCTAGGAAAATAAAAGTGGTTTAAGCTGTGATTTAAAAAAGTTAATGACGTATGTCATCGAATGGCCAGAGTCAAATTATTCCACAAAGTAGGACCTAAGCTGGAAAAAGATGATTTGTCAGAGGTAACCAGCCGACGTGGATTACTCGCAGCCATGAAAAAGTCGCGGGAACGTAGCTGCCTGTTAGACACATAGAATGACACTAGGTCATTCAGGTAAACGGGAGCTTTGTTGTCAATACCGTTTTTAGCGTGTGGGGTTCGAAATTCTCAACTAATAAGTCGTTCACACTTCACATATGTCATATGATTTATGAAATGTGGCACTGTAGACCTATTGCATGTCTCGTTTGAAAGCGTCGTGAAATACCTCCATATTCATCAAGTAGTCGAAGTATTGCTACTTTTTCATCTGCTGTTAACACAAGGTATTATGGGATAAAAACCGTGTATCCTGAAGCTGTGACTGTCAACTCCTCTTTTTTACAGGGTACTCTTTCCAACGACAATAATAACAACAATTTATTGATTTCGATAATTCTGAGAAAGCAGAGTTCCATCAAGAATCATCAAGTTACGGTCAGTTATTTTATTTCCTAACTTACTGGCAGCCAAAATAATTATTCTCAATCCCATGATGCATCAAGTAGCCAAGCCAGAGGGGTTATTGGTTGAAAGAAGCAGGAGTGCCCCGTAGGTCATAGAGTATTATCCGAAATACTGACGTCTTTGAAATAGGATTTTATGATTCATTGCTTGTGTTAGGCAGTCCCTCGGTGTTAGAGTTTGCTTCTACCTAACATCTTTAATGATTGTTAATGTCGTAAAAATAGATCCAGTGGAACATATCCCGGAAAAGTCGAGCTGCAGGTTTACGGAGTTAGTCTATTAATTTGTTTTGGGACTTTTAATAGTTGTCTGTACAACCCAGTGGCCTGTCAATCAAATATCAAGTGACTACACACAAATAAAAATAATGCAAAGAATATTCAAGAGAAACCGAGAAGGTAATGAGCACGGTTTTATAATTATGTTTTTGATACTATTTTACTGACTTCACTTTTGTCAGTCACGGTTTCTCTTCATGCTCAGGGGAGCAACGTCCAATAAGTCTGTTACGACTTTACTTTTATAAGTCACGGTTTCTCTTCATGCTCAGGGGAGCGACGTCCAATAAGTCTGTTACGACTTTACTTTTATAAGTCACGGTTTCTCTTTATGCTCAGGGGAGCGACGTCCAATAAGTCTGTTACGACTTTACTTTTATAAGTCACGGTTTCTCTTCATGCTTAGAGGAGCAACGTCCAATAAGTCTGACTTCGGTTACTCTGTCTTTTCTCGAATAAGCTTACTCATTGTTAGTTAATAGTTGTATTAATACTGAACACAATAGGCCTCTACTCATTAATTACAAATGTGCTAATGTGTACATAATAAAACTGAACATTTAGGCCATAAAATCATATTGGCATAGATTTGTACCTATTATCTCGTGTACTATGTAGAAATTTAATTTTGTTCTATTCTATAAAATGCACGATAAATGATAATTCGGACTGCCCAAGATGGTTACAAATACATACTGATTTGATAACCTAATGGGTATAGAAAGAATGGTATCATATTGTGCTGTGTTTCGCCGGGTTATTAGTAAGGCCTTCTTAGTTATTAGTGCAGGAAGCTCATCATTGGTTTAGTGCTAATTTATATGTGTGTTATATTCGGATGTTGTTTAAGCCATGTAGATGTTTTATAATTGTATTTTATTAATCTAAAGTTTTTTTTAGACAATGTTATTAGTGCACTATAAATCAGATATATTTTATTTTATTTATCAGCTCGGATAGATAGTGCAGTCAGTATAGAATGTTAATATTGGTGGCGATAATCAATAGTGAACGGTAATTAGACGTGATGGGAATATAAAGTATAATGATCAATAGGGGGCAGCTGGCGTAGTGGTTAGAGCGCTCGACTTTGAATCCAAGGGTCCCTGGTTCAAATCCCGCTGTAACCAATATACTAACTGTGGCGTTTTTCGGGCTGAAAGCGCCTTAAATCCCATTGCCCATGGAGGTCTGACAAGCCCTGCAGTGTGGTTCTGTTAGGGCTTTTTCCCTCTGACGTTTGCTGCGCTTCAGATGCTCTATATATGATCTCTATGTCG
>WURV02190466.1:0-12450 GCA_011762755.2 Epimenia babai | reverse complement strand
CGGGGTGATATGTGAGTATCGAAGGTATTGTATATGCGCTGAATAGCTGCCAATAACATTTCATTGTAAACCGCATCAGAGAGCCATCATTGGCTGATACTTGCGGTCTATAAATGTTGTGCTTTATCATCAAACAGTAAACACCAAACAAAAGTTCTTTCAAATACCTTCAATAAATTGCATTTATCATTACATTGCTTATAAAGGGTCCTTTGCCAGAAACTACACTGTATATTTCTTATGACTTACCAGCTTTTATGATCAAAATAACGTGTGCTACAAAAACAGCGCTTGACAATGTCAGCAGAAAGCTACAGTGTATTGGTGTATTGTGCCATTCACTATGCGTTCAACCTACTTATCTTAACAATAATTTGGTTTGCTTTAAATTTACACCTATGGGCCGCACAAGTCTTTCTTAACTTCTTGCAGGCGACATTTTTTTCACGAATGATGCTTTATAAACAATGGGTCAAAAAAGAGGGAGACCATTTCTGCACAAATTGATATTTTTGTAATTTTCTGTATGTAGCAATTATTTTAATGCACTGTAAACTTCAAATGAGTGCAAAAAAAAACACGAATGCAATTTTTATAAAATAAAGAAGTATGAAGAAAATCATTTCATACTCTGCTGTAGTAGTTTTACAATTTCACCATTTGATCATATTCTGATTACAAGTGGCTGTGTTTGTATTTTTTATGCCCTCTGGATAGTCTCTCGGGCTGGTCTCTCTGGCGCCAACCTCTCCACTATCTCGTCATCTCAGTGTAAATAATCATCAACTATTACAGACTTGGCTGAGTGTGCAGCATATATAGGCTGTCTGGCAGCCTACACCAACATTACTTTGGTAGTCGGTCTATTTCTGACTGACTAATCTTATAATTACCATATACACACGTTTTCTATATATAGATGTTAATGGGTAAACCTATTACAAACATAATCGAACAACTTCATATTTTTGATCTTCTGAGAGTGAAGGAAAGGTTGATAGGTCATTTCTCTCTATATCCACGCATTAGGACGAGATGATGGATTATGTTCAGTTAGATCAATACTGCTCCTTATATCATGCCGAGTGTTATATAATCTTTGTACTTACCACTCACCACATATAGCAAACGTGCTTTCGGGATGTGTCTGTGTCAGTCATTTCTTTGACATCATTCGGTAGTAATTCTCATTTGATAAATAATCGTTTGATACGCTTAATCAACTTTTCTGGATTAAAGGAGCATATAAATACTTTAATAATTTGGCTTATGTATTAGTGTATTACAAATTTCTATTAATGGCTAATAGATCTAATGTTAATTGGGGTGACCATTGCGGTTCTGTGAATAACTGGAGAGAAATGCAGAGAAAAGACCTATACTTCTGATGGAGCACGAACCCACGACCTCCAGATAACCAGTCTGGTACTCTACCAACTGAGCTACAGCGGCAAGCTTTCACCACACCTATATAGTCATTATATCATGCCAGCGATAGACACAGATATCTGTAACGAACATGATGATGGACTATAAATTGAATTGCTGATATTTGTGATTTTCGCTATTTTAACAAAATCTTCATTATGGTTCTCAGGATAACTCGAGAGAGGTCTGAGGTACAGGTTTTTCTGAGAATTTCTCCCTAATAGTTAAGAGATTAATTTACCTGTTTCTTGTAACTTAAGTTACATCCTATTAATCATCCTATAGATATTCATGTGCTCAAAAGGAATGCTTTCTCGTAAAATCAATCAGCCCGACCATGACTGTTGCCCATTCATGTCGCAGATTACACGATCCCGGGGAAGCAGACGAACCAAGACGAATGTCATTTCATCTATACCAGCAAGAAGTCATCGAAACGTGGCTCTTTCAACTCTCCGTGGCATCCGCGTAACTACCCACCGAACGTCGACTGCACCTACGTCATCAACGCCCGACCGGATGAATACATTCATCTGTCGTTCGAGTCATTTAACCTCGCCACCAATGACAAAAGGTGCGACACTTCCTCCGACTTGATTACTTTTAGAAATTTATAGGTTCTTAGGATGCTTTTCGATATGTACTCAACTTGCTGTAGCCGCAGGTAGTGTGGAGATCTTTAACGAAAGATTGTGGATTTAAAACCGCCCACCAGTGAACTTTTTAAAAATGATCTTCAACAAATTATTTATTCCCGATTGCAGGTGTAAACCCATCTCTACAATGGGTAAATGCTCTATATTATCATTTACGGGTGATGTGTGGGTGTTAAAGGTATTGTTTATGCACTGAATAGCTGTTATAAACATTTATTGTAAGCCGCATCCGAGAGCCTTTATTGGCTGAAACGTGCAGTCTTTTAATGTTGTACATTACTTTGCTCTACTTCACCCTATTGTTGGTATCAAACTTTTATGATGAGTAGGTTTACATAGCTTTACTTATTGGATTTTAAGTGACTATTTGCACACTTCTCATATCAAAATTCTTGTTTTTGACACTGTTTCATTGGGACTGAATAAGAGTTTGGAAATATATCGAGTGAAAATGTGAAACTTCCGTGAACTTTGGTTCTTGAAAAATGACATGTAAATATCAGTTTCGCAAAGCAAGTCTAGATTAGCTGTGATGTATAAATTGCCATTCGCATTAGAAATCTTCAAGAATAGCTTCCAAAATGTCTTAAACTAACCTATATAGATCAATTGGCCCTGCCTTAAGGCTAACCTGCTAATCATGTGGTTAATGAGAGT
The DNA here is from genome assembly GCA_011762755.2 of Epimenia babai. Classification (NCBI taxonomy): domain Eukaryota; kingdom Metazoa; phylum Mollusca; class Solenogastres; order Cavibelonia; family Epimeniidae; genus Epimenia; species Epimenia babai. The sequence goes on along the minus strand of WURV02190466.1, from coordinate 9,709 downwards.
TAATTAGTTAGCTAATGGATTAGTCTTTATGAATTAAACTGTCATTTAGTCCTAACTGATGAAGCAGTGTTCACCATACCACCGTTGACCCTTTCACCCTGCCCCAGACAGAATTTAATTAAATTTGATGTGCATCTATTGCACTGTCAGCCACGCTGTAGTCAACTGATAATTTACAGCCAGTCATTAGGGGAAGCAGCTCTGTGTAGGTGTCAGGATGTCACTCACGTTTTACTCCCAGGGTATCTAACCTTATGTTACCACGAGATAATTTAACCAATTTAACCCTGTTAATTAGCTTACTGCTGAGTTTACAAAAACTATTGGATTATCGCTCATAGTTCAGAAATACAATTCATGAACGCAATAGGGTGTGGCAGGTATATCTCCAGTAGGCTCCACTATTTTTACAATGAGCCTGGAATTGCTTTTCCTAATTCGAGAGTCACGTTACGTAAACTAAAATCCCAATTTGTATGAAAAATATCAGAAGATAGTAACGCTTTCTCTTTTAACCAAAAGTAACCACTCACAGTAATTATAGCTTAGTAATTGAAGAATTATGGTTGGAGTTAGCCTGTGATTTCAGTTCGGAAAAAACCAGTTCTCTTTTGGCCAAGATAAAGGTATTATTTTTATGCTATTTCCAATAATTAATAGGTAACATCCATGTTTTTTGCGATTTCTGAAATGAAACAACCTCATCAACCACACATGACAAGCATTTTGTTTCTCATTGGTCGATAGTTGCAGTATACTGTCACAGTTATCTAAAGGGTAGAACATCAACCTCGCAATCGGCATATCGGCATCTGATTATTATTCGCAATAATGGCCACAGACATTACAAGATGTATTTGAAGGTGGATTTCATGCGATAATTCGATAGTGTACATGCACCGTAAGACTACGAAAAATACAGAAAACTAGACGGCAATTCACTTCCCTGCTCATGTGTAATACCTGGAAGTCAGGACCTGTAATGTCCTGGACCCCATCACTATGGTTTCGAAAGCTGCACCTTCTGATTCGAAAGCTGCACCTTCTGATTCGAAAGCTTGTGCTTTATTGACTGAGCTCTCTCTCAGCCTTTATATACTTTATAGTAAACTAATCGCTTTTGTGGGAGATTAAACTGGCACGTTCCTGTTACTTTACTCCATGACAAATTACTTCAGTATAATGATTTACCCAACAAAAACACCAGCTGTATTCTTGCCTGCTGTCCACTCGGCTGCTATATCACACCCACACAACTATTCTCAGACCCGAGCTATAAAACTTACGTGATCAGACGCTCGTATTAACGTACGTCATCCAATGTAGTCTGCGCCGTAACTTGGGCAAAATGTCCTGGGACTATATAAAAACTGTCAATGAAATTGCTCTGGGTATTCGCAAAGCATCAATGAACATAAATTGTACTTAAGAAATAACCATGAACAGAAGTCAGTCAGCAAACACTTCGACCTTTAACGCTTGCTGCATGACAGTCAGCTCCACTTAATGTAAGCTATACACAAGAAAAGACTCAACAGACATAATCAATGAACAAGAAATCATTATCCATTTTGAGCTTGGTAAACAAGGAATAAATAGATATTTAGATTTAAGAGCACATTCCCTCAACGGAGATATTTCCATTTCCTTGTTATTGAAATGGAATTAAATTTATTTGATCGAAGTGTACTTATTAGCTGAGCTGTCAAACACGCTTTACACGAAACAATAGGCTAATGGTCTAAGACTATAATGTAAGTACTTAAATTATATGAAATTAACACCTAACAGTATACAGGTAATACACATCAATGTTAGATACAAGTATGTACATTTACAGTGAGCATGAAATAGATAACAATGTTGAATAATACAATAGAAAGTTGAAATAGACTACCTTATCTTTTGTCAGCCGTACCACTCCTTGCATATGAGGCAAGTCATCCATATTTAAGGATATATTGCTTTTATATTGCTTTTTGCAATTTAAAGAGGAGTTGATGGAAACAAACCATCACCTACAACTTCGCATCATCATACACGATATTTTATCATATAATAAATGGTTTTCATGTTGGTGCAATAGCTCAGCTACGAATTCCTAATCCAACAAGACATGTTTTTTCTGTAGACTTGCTGAATGTAGTTATATTCTGTCAAAACAGTTGCACTGATCAAAATAAGGTAATGATGTATGCATGCGACTGTTATTGTCAGGGGAGATTATTCTATAGACAATATCATATATTTTTATGGGATTTTCAAACGTTCTTTTGATTGAAGATGGATTTATAAGGTTCCCGAAAGTCATGTAACTTCAAATTATATACACTTATCTGCAAAACCCCAGGAGACGTTTGATAAGTTTGATAAACAAAACACACAAATAACGCAGACTGTATTATATCTTTATTGTATTTGCTACGCAAATGCTTGTTTATGAGTAAATTTTTTAAAAGATGCTCTTGCACATATTATTTTTAGCTCACCTAAGGAAATGCTATCATTATCTCGTATGATCTGAGCATAACTTGTGCCGATGTTTGTAACTCAACCCAAAAAATTGTTTGACCTTAAGCACGCATTCACTTTGTCCTACCAGTTTATTCACTATTATATTATTTGCTATAATTTCATTAATTCTTTTTTCAACTGTTTTAGAACGATTTTTGAATATCAACATGAGCTTTGTGAAGCATTTTGGCCTCTTTTTAGTTATATTTCGTGTTATCATCCAGTGACACACGTATCAATGTTTTTATGCTTCACCTTCAGTGTACATACGTACTTCAAGACTTTAAGGATTTTATTATAACGCTGTATTTCAGCTGTAAAGAACTCGATTATTTAGAAATCTATGAATATACAAGAGACACTGGCGACCCTTATCTCATTGGTCGATACTGCGGTACGATGAATCCTGGTCCAATCGTATCGTCCACAGGCGTTCGTAAAATGCGAGTCTTGTTTCATTCTGACAAATTTCATTCGAGCGTGGGATTCATGGCGTACTACCAGTTTATTCCAAAATCACAACTCTCTGCAGGTTAGCGGAAATTTCTGTGTCTCAAATATGCTGATGCTGTTGTATGTTAAGGCCTAATGAATGAACGTCAAATATATCTGTATTTACAGTGATGTGATTGGAGTTTTTCAAAATACCCTAGTGGCCCGTTTTATGTTGTTAAATATTAAAAACCGCACACTGCAGCTGTGACATGATTTTTCAAGATCCACTTGATCATTTAGAGGCCTCTTTGGCCTTTTGTCATTCGCCCAATGGTGAAAGTTTAATTGATATATATATATATATATATATATATATATATACAGTCTCAACTAGAGGCGTCCAAGTGTAGATGACACAAAATTACAAATAGGGTGCGTGGCATTCGCTAAAATGACCCGCCATCACCGCAATTTGCCTTTCTTTACTTTTAATTTACATTTAATCGTCAGTTCTATATATTTCAAAATACCTTTGAAAATGTTTTCGCTATTTAATCTCGAACATTGGAAAATGTTTACAAGAGTGTCTGAGATTACTATTGACATCGTTTGCGTGTTGTACGGTAGAGTGTGTGCGCGTGGTCCAGAGTAATGGTTCGGGTGGACTCATAACGTCACCCAACTTCAACACGAAGTATCTACGTAACACGTACTGCATGTGGATGATCCGTGCTAGTTCTCCATCCAACAGAGTCCTCATCCAGTTCCCAAAGTTCAGTCTCGAAGGTATCTCTCGAATACTCAAAACCCCAAGTACATGAAATGCATTTGACAAGTCTATATAACGTGTACAATACACAGTGTGTTACAGAAATGCAAGTTGACAGTTAAGTAAGTCATATGGGGGAAATAATCGATAGAAATTTCGAAATACCTATGGTAATCGATAGTGCATGTATGTAACCAGAGACTAGGGTAGCCTGTTGTCTGGGCTGTTAATGGTTTTGTACAAAGCTAGCGTGTGGTAACACGACTAATGGATGAACCTCAGTTGTGGGGTGGGTGAAACACCATAGGGAGAACCACTCTGCGCAGACAGTTGACCTTCGTCCATTGACGCTAGTGAATCCAAATGCCTCCAGACGACTTACAGATGTGTCGCATTTACTAAATAAAATGATAGTTGAGTATTCACCAAGAAGTAAGGAGACAGTGAAGAGGTAAGTGTCATAAAGAGCATGTAAAGAGTAGCTGAAACACCGCCATGTCGGTGGGAAGAGCTCTTACATACCCACGCTGTAAGGGTTACATTGGGAGCAGCTAGCATAGTGTTTAGAGCATTTGACTCTGAATCCAGAGGCCCCTGGTTCAATTGTCATTTTAGCCAATGTATCTACCTGTGGCGTTTTTCAGGGGCAGAAAACTCCTTAAACCGCTGAGCTTATGAGTAACATTTGAGTTTTACCGTGTGGTTCTGTTAGGGTTTTTTCCTCTGAGGTGGCTGTTCTTCAGATCCTCTATGGATGGTCTCTATGTTGTTTACCTCCTCGCCATGGAAATTGTGAATAACTATTAACTATCATAGACGTAGAGGATTGTGTGACATATGTTGCCCATCTGTAGACGTTTAGAACAGGTGGCGTGAATGCAAGATTAATCGTCTGTCCAAACTCAGTGAGTTTTTCACAGGTGTTTTTCCCCCACTCGTTCTAAATTAGGCAAATCAATTTGTCGTGTCAACCACATTGGTAACCTTGCTTCATAGTGGGCCAAGAATGGCTTAGACAACGATTGCCTTCACAATCAGCCAATCACTACGTACGTATGTATGTACATACGCGCGCACGCACACACAATGACTACATAGACTGCCATACTAATAAGTGTGAACTATCAAAAATATCACGAGTATTTAAATGACATAATTACGGTACAAGTTACGTTTACAGACTGCGCCAAGGCAGTAGTGAGGGTTTTTATCGAGGACCACCAACCCAACCAGCAAGTGTGTGGCGTCAAGCAGGATCTAACATTCGTGTCTGCCACCGACTTCATCAACATCAGGTGATCCCAGCATTGTTCGCCGCACCTCAACGAAGTTTTACATGCTCGATTTTTCCTCTTGATGATGAAGCATGCGTCATGATTTTGTACTTACTTTTATCATGTCATAATATTTTTTAAATCCAAAATTACTGAGGAATTTATAAAATTAATAATTAAAATTTTTCAGCATCGCCAGAATTTTATTTAATTTTTCGTACGATTTTATTCTTGTGCGTGTTGTTTTTATCATGAAAATATTTTCTAACCGATTCACGATATTTACATGTTCATAATTATGAAATAGTCTCCCTTGGCCATTTCACCCTATGCGATATGTCTATCATGAGATCACGACTCACTGGTTCACATTGTTTTAGTATTCTCGCTAATCACTCAGTCTACTATTGAAATATTCATTATATCCAGCAGAAGCATTTACTCGAGTGGTTAGGAACACTGGACTCGTAACCGAAAGATCGCGGCTTGGTACTTGGGGTCTAAAAATGTTGTACTCTACTTTTTTTTACCTTTATTCGGGTGAGCATTTATTGATATGTTTTTTGCGCTCTTGCTACAGGTGTTAATATCTGAATTATATCCAGGGTGGGCCAAAATAAACCAAGCCGAGGTATACAATTGGTCATAACTTTGGATTAGGTCAACCAATTTGAAAAAAATTTTGTCTGATTTAGCGAGTATCACTCCACATTTTGACCAGATATAAAGTGTGACATCACACACACACACACACACCAATGTGTGACATCACTAATATTCGTGTATGGTATCCATGACAAGGGTTCACTTTTGACCAAAGTTGGCTGATCTTGTAGGCTGTTTTAATAATGCTGATGTCGCATTATTAAAGAATTTTGATTAGAGGGATGGTCTGCAAGAAGATTATTAACAGAGTTTCCTACTAAAAACCGGATGTAAAGTGGCATGGAGCATGTCATAAGGAAAGTTGACATGACAGGTTCAAATGATACTGTACCAGGTTCGGGACGGAAAAGAACTGCAAGAATAGTAGAAAATATCGAACAGGTGTCTGAACTAACACTCAGTCTTAACGATAGCCCTGGCACACATAAAAGTCCCCGACAAATCGAAAGAAATACCAACATCAAAAGGTCGACAGTGCGCCGTATCATCAAATTACACCTACATCTTAACACTTTCAAACGTCAAAAAGTGCATGAATTATCTCAAAGTAACAAAGAGCAGCGACCTGAATGTGCCGAGAGACTGTTAGAGGGATTCCCACTACAATGTATTATACGAATAGGTAGGTATTCGTGAGTTATCCGTTTAGTGTGAGAGCGAGCGCCGTCTTGCTGCAGCGTAAACCTTCCATGAGATATCTGCTACATGTCAGGGAGTAATCCAGCATCCAGAACCTTATTTCTGTAGTATTCTGCATTGACCTCTGCACCATCATCTATGAAAATGACGTTTGTCTTCCCGAGTCCCGAAACACTGACAGATACCATCATTACTTTATTGGAAAAATGAGCCCTTTCTTTGAACAGTCTCTCGGGTGTGACGTCTCTCTTCCGCGGGACATTAGCGTACACGCGATCATTCTGTGTGTTAATTGGCATTGCTACCGTAAAGATTTTTTCTTCACTGAACCACTATAGGACGGCATAACAATGGCTTACAAGATGAAGAAACAGGCTACAAGAGCCAACTTTGGTCAAAAGTGAACACTTATCATGGATAGCATACACGATTATTAGTGATGTCACACATTTGTGTGTGGAGTGATAGTTGGTATATCAGACTGCATTTTTTTCAAATTGGTTGACTCAATCCAGAGTTATGACCAACTGTATACCTTGGCTTCGTTTGTTATGGCCCACCCTGTATATATATATATATATATATATATTTATATGTAATGCTAAGAGCACTTGAGTCCGAGGATTTGAAGGAAAAACAAAATTGGTATTGCTCAAGATTCAAAACTTCCACTTCCTGTTGTATGCCTGTCATCTACAAACTGAGCTATCTCATTCCTTTTGAGGGATTCCTGTTCGGAATTCTTGAAATTATTAGATTAAATTAAGTTACGTTTGTTTTCCTGTGTGTTTCAGTTTCATAAGTTCTCATAATTCACTAGGAGCAGATGGTTTTAAGATGTCATGGACTGAGATATACACGAGCCAAGGTGAGGTATAAATTTGATATTTTATCCAACTTATTCCATCTTTTATATATATAGTACGATCTCTTTCGATCTATGAGATCTACCACGTTGCTGTATGTATAGTACGTATATGTAGTATTAGGCCGAGATTGGGCCATTTTCCAGCACATCATTGGCCCTGTACAAATCTGGTCGACCAAAGTATGCTACCGTTATAGCTCCTTCACACTGTGAGATGTTGGACAAGTTGTTGAAACGTAGTTTGACGTCACCTTCACAATGCCAAATAAGGTCACAGTTTCCACCTGTCGAAAACAATTTGTTAAAATTACGTAATACTTGGCACCTGCTCAATGGTGTCTCGCCTGCGAGCAGCGGTGATTGAGAAAATCGATTGTCAAGCTCCAGCCATTGAAAGACAAGTAAAAGTATCCTGAACTTGTCATTGGCTGATGCTTTCAACAAATCTTTGCAAAAAGTCAGGAGTTTAAAACCTGCTCGATCTTTGAGACTCGCAAATTTTCTCTCAGTGTTGGCGCCGACTGTTTGATCGAACATCTTTGCCAACAAATCGCACAGTGTGAAGGTGCTGTTAACACAACGAATGGATTAGTCTCATTATGGTGATGAAAACATAGCGAGAACCACCGAGTCTGGGCAGACAGTTGGCCAGCATCGATTCCTGTCAGTGGTTCCTAACGTCCACAGATAACTTACGTGTGTCACATACTCTCCTATATCGATGATTCTTGCCTATGATGTGGCGAGATAGTGGAGAGAAAAGCTCCAGTAAGACCAGCCAGAGAGTGTCCAAAACACCACCACATCAGGAGAGGTCCTTACATACCAGCACACTGCAAGGACTACCCAGACAACCACGGGCAGAAGGAGTCTAAGGGAGTTTTCACATGACATGTAGTATACCCGACAGAGCTGGGATCGAATCAGAGTCTTCTTAAATTCAGTTTCAACGATGTAACTACTACGTCACCTTGCTCCTTGCTTTTTGATTAGAAGTCGGTTTTATCCTAGATGTTCACATTTTTAGCTGTGCGTTCATTTCTTATGCAAAGTGTGAACATACTTTATGATAGTAATTGATCCATATAGATGTCATTTTTACAATTATTTAAGCTTATTTCTGCAATTTTCACAGGAATTTAATTCAACATGGTATGTTTGTATAAAGCTGTTTGTGTGTGCCCGTGTGTGTATTTTTTTGGCATCACTAAATGATAAAATAACGGTGTGTTGGTTTTTGTAGGAGACTGTCAGGGATTCAAGTGCCATAAAAATAAATACTGCATAGCCAAGCAGCTGAGGTGTAACAGTGTACCGAACTGTGGGAAGAGTGACAATTCTGATGAAATACACGAATGTAAGTTGTCCATGCCTCAACTCAAATTACATCATCTCGATTCTTTTGAAATTCATCACCGTTGTTATTTTGTACGATACGCTCATGGTAACGTAAACTACAACAGTTATAGACTCAACTACAAGTATCTGCCAATAAATGCTCTCAAAAACCATTTATAATAATTTTTTTATTTATTATATTTATTTTTCGTTATCTGGATTTATGTACATTTTCCAAAGAAACTATTTAGATACAAACTCATGACCTTTTTATTACAAATTCACCTACCTACTGAGCAATGGGGAGAGTGTTTGGTCATAATGCATCGTACCTACTATGGATAATTGACTTTAGTATATGTAAAAAATTTATATTTCGCGATTTTTATTCATTTAAATTGCTTAGGTGCAGTATGATTAACGGTTTCATTAAAATGAAAAATCAATAGACAAATATTATGTGTGGAGAAAATGCTTCCTGATTTTTTTTGTTTTCAAATATGATGTAGGCAAAAGTCAGGAGTTTTCATTTGTAGGCAGCAGAGCAGAAACCTCTACTTCCTGTTTCCTTCACTTTGTGGCAGCCATCTTGGTTTTTATCAACTGGTTTTTACAATCAACGATGGTATGATCACTTCTGCGATTGCCATGGCTTCCATTTAACAGCCAGTATGCTTTAGGATGAGATGAGATTGGGTTAGATAAACTCCCAATGTTTGTTGTTTTTAATATTGACTATTCCACTTAATTCTTCTAATCGCATTTGCATTTTATCTGAACTGACTCACGGATTGTTTGACATTCAAGTAATATATTGACATAATAAATATCAATGTGAAACTTAAGGCATCAAAATTGACAATACGTAGTGCCTCATGGGATGTGATCTACTGTCTAGTTTCAGCATCACTTTCTTCTCTCTTTGCATTGTAGTAGACAGGTGTTTTATCAGCATGTTGAATGTATAGTGTATCCATATTTCATGAGTTTACATTATTTATTAGTGATTTAACCATGTTGTGTTGCTAACACAGTTTGAATGTTTATTGAAGCGACATCTTACTGTTGTGTTTTCTAATTACATCAGTATTTTGTATCCACATTCCCGTATTACACTCCATTTTATTCATATTACACTCCATTTTATTCATATTACACTCCATTTTATTCATATTACACTCCATTTTATTCATATTACACTCCATT
>WURV02190455.1:0-12451 GCA_011762755.2 Epimenia babai | reverse complement strand
TGACTTGGACGATATATTACCATTATAGTGAAAATAGAATGTTTTACGAGCAATAGTTACTATGCAGTCGTATTGTTGATTGAACAGCAAGATGTCAGCGTTAGGTAAAATTGTTTTTTGTGGAAATTAAAAGTTGAAAATTTAACAATTTTAAAATGAATTATAAAAACGAAAAATCTTGCAATAATTAGAAATGAATAAAAGAAATCGTTCTTTAAAAAAATTATTGTAATTATTTAGGTAAATGTCTAAAATAGTTTATGTATTGTGACGTCTCATAAGTCATATTGGGCCAACGTTAAAAAAACACGTTGTCGTTATCGAAATATCAGACATTTACTTCAGAGCATGAAATATATTGACGAACGCTGTATGAAGGACAATAAGTGACATAATTACGTTACGCGATATTCATAAAAATAATATTATTACAAAGTTATTCATTCATCTTGCGGTGGATACATATGTGAGTCTATATACATCGTCTGTTTTTGCGGATAACTCAAATGTACAGTTCAATGGAAAGGGGTAGCTAACGCTCAAATACACTGCTGGGATGTAAATATAACCAATGTACAGAATAAGCATATGGGTGGATGAAGCCATTACCTGATAATATGACCAGTCAATAAAACCTCATGATACTACCTGAACATACTCGCTGACGATACTACCTGGTGATACTACCTAAAGCTACTACTTGATAATACAACCTTATGGCACTACCTGATGATACTACCTGGTGATAGTAGCTAATGATACCACGTAAAGCTATTACCTGAAGCTATTACTTGATATATCCCGATGACACTACCTGATCGTACTACCTGGTGACTGTAGCTAATGATACTACCCAAAGTTACTACTTGATGATACAACCCGATGACACTACCTGATGATACTCCCTGGTGATAGTAGCTGATGATACCCCGTAAAGCTACTACCTGAAGCTACATCATGATAATACTACCTGATGCATCATGGTTTCATGCACCAGTTTGTGGTCAATAAAACTACTTAATCTACATAAGCGGTGTTGCCCTTAATACTGAGTGTCCAGAATGTATTCAGATGCAAATGGAATTGGGGGACCTCGATTCGCTCCTCGGTCTACGGTGGTCTATGCCCTTGCAGTGTGGCTAACGTCGTCTTCCTCTAAAATGGCCGGTTTGTAGAAGCGCCTCTGGTGTCTATGGCATTACCTCTCCGCTATCTTGCCATCTCATTGTGAATATGAAATAAAATATATTTTATTGAACATAAAGGTGTGTGTTGCCGTGTTAGCAATATCGTAAATACGAAGGTAACATCTTTTCGATTAACTTATACTGATTGAAACAAACTTTCGTATATCAAGTATACTTCGTCGAGTGCAATGAGCGGTAGAGGTGAGGCACAGATTCGATTAAAGTGTATTTATTACTTAGCTAATAAACACGCTTACATGAGTCAACGCTGCGAATAGCTAATGACTGTAATGACTATAGTTAATGACTATAGTTAGTGTAATTATCTGCCTACATTATCTACGATCATATACAGTATAATACAAATAGATTTCAGTACAAGAAATACAGTAAAATTCTTAAAAATGTAAAGCAATTTTATGTGATACAGTAATAAAGATTGCTTACAGAAATAATGACAAAAACATATATTTGGTGACAGGAGGTAGGTAATAAATTAGTACTATGTAAGTCTCTAAAAGATAGACAAGGTTAGAACCATGAGTAGTTCGTCACCAGGAAGCATAAAGTATGAAGTAGAGATATGAGATATATTGATCAGCTCTCCAAGTTGGCGGATTTGAAGTGGAGAAACAGATGTTTGATTAAACGCAACCTATAAGAAAGTGCCGTGGAGTACAGCAGGTTGCCTATATTTGGGTAGTGCAAACTTGAGGAGATTTTCCACAAATAGATAAAGTATCCTTTGATTATTTCGTGAAAGCAATGTCGAATGTTAATGGCTTCGCGGCATGCTGCATAAATAGTATTCTAAAGAATGGATATATGCCAACGTTCTGCTACATACATAGACATGCTACATACCCTACATACGATATGTATATAAGGAAAATATTCTAATATATTACATAAGTTACACTCTGACTGCATTATATGGGTGTATATTATATCGTATTATTACTGTCATATGTACACACAGAAATAAAACTGTTATTATAAAACACCTTTTTTGTTTAGTGTATTTTATCGTACCAATAGACTGAAAAAACATTAATTAATGCGTGTAGATTTACACGAACGTCGGGGACGTCTCAGCTCGGAAAGCAGAAGTATTTCCGCTCGATTTGACTTCATGTCTCTGAGTTATGGGGCATTCTGAACTCGAAGGTCGACACACCGCGGACAACTGAGGTTCTTCCAGTCCAATAGACCTAATTCCATGGACGTCATTCCGTTAAAAATAAACAGACTCCAAGTGGATATTGGACTTCATAGTAATACTTTATTTTGTCGGACACGTTTACCTGGCGACTATTTCAATTCCTTTGACATTTACATGATAAAAAGCAAGTCGCTGTCATTACGGATGTAAGAAAACATGCTGCCAACAATAGGATATTATTAGAATACTATCTGAAATCCAATGCGCTGTATTACTGCGATCCTAAATATTATAAACCATCTAAAATCCTACGTATATACAAAATTTTTAAACAAAGTGGATTAAAAATTAATAATAAATTTATATAGCTACCAAAGTCTGTTCGTACAGACGGCGGCTGCCAAAAAACGTCCGCATAGGATACCACTGTTAATAATGTGACGGATAGTTTCCCCACATCTTGTAAGCCGCGTCACGTTCTGACCACTGTCGTCGCATCAATTTACACCTTAAGCAACAACAATTATCTCTCCATAGCCGCATATTTCGGGTTTTCGTCGACGCGCGGTACGAATTTCCGGTCACAACTAATGGCGCTTCTTTGGGCGAGCGTTGGCAGTCTCTATTGGAATAGAGAAGGGACATTTTCGCGATAGACGGCTGATGAGAACTCGTCAGATCGAGCTTGTATTGAGGGAATTTTCCGATTTGTGGGAGCAGTTTGTCGGGCGGTTTTTCGTGATGGATTTTCTTACGGCTCGCTATTGCGACGAAGCGAACACGATTGGTGGATCTAGTCCTCAACGATTCGGAGATGTTTGGCAAAGAAGACGATCGAGGCCTCGCCGGCATCACATCCTACGTATAACATATTAAAAAAATTTTCAAACAGAAGACGAATACAGTACACCAACAGATAATTTATTATGGATTTTTAACCGTGGCGACTGCCGAGTGCCACGTCACCGACTTGGTGTCTTGATCGACTTATCCGATTTCGAGATGAATGGTCAGCTCTTGACTAAAGTCAAATACTATACTGTAATAATGTTATTAATATTGTTTTATTAGATTCAATAGGCCTGAACCATATCAGGTTCGTGGGCTGACACAATACAGCAATGAAACACCAAACGTCAAAATAAAATACAGTAATCTATGTGGAAAGTAGGTATAAGAAGGTATTAGCATAAACTTATTAATAAATTGCAATTAATTTTCAACTATAGTTTATATGATACATCGCCTATATACCAATAATAGCAATAGCCCTATTTTATTCATTAAAAAGAAAAGTCGCAATATACAGAAAAATGCAATGAGATATGAACCATTAGAAACTAAGTGAAACCCAATTTAACTGTATATGACATGAGAATAATTCCGTGTAATTGACATTCCACTATATTTTTTTTTTTGTTGAACGGAGACATAAATGAAATGAAATGAAATTTATTTGTTTAAAGTGTACTTATTAGCAGCGCTGTCACACACACTTGACATGAAACAATAGCCTGATGGTCTAAGACTATAATGTAATTACTTAAATTATAGAAAATTAACATGTACATTTACAGTGAACATAAAGAATTGCGAAGACTTGGAAGTATATGTCATTAGAGTTAATATACATACACATTTCATATACGTTATCTACACATTTCATACACATTATGTACACATTTACATACATTTAATACACATTTCATAAACAGAATAATGTGAAAGTTTTTAAAGGAAAGATCATTTTCTGAAAGGTAGCAAGAATAAATCCTATATGTAGTTTAATATAAAATCATCCGATTAAACATTATTGCTTGGGAATGTGGTCAAGTTGAATAAGTCTAAATACCGCATAACAAAAATTTAAGAACGTACCTGACGACTGACTGAGATGGGTGAACTCTGGTGCCCAGGGGAAGACAACCGTGACGCGAGGTTGTCAAGACTTTGCGCTTTGTTGAGATGTTGTTTCGTCCATTCAGATGTCTCGTCCCTCGGGTGGGTTGACTGGGAAGGTACAAAAAATCGACTAAACTCTTTTATTAAACAAGATCGACGCCACATGTAAAAACGCAATCTATTTTGTAATGTCGTCATGTAGATATTATACCTTGCGAATTTAAAAGTATGTGCAATAGAGGACTTCATATTTTTATACAATCACGATCATTTTCAGTATAAAGGTAACTGTAAATTTCAGCGTATATCAAAATTGCAGACAGAGAATATTTTTTCCTTGTGTTTCTAGGTATTCATAGCAATAATAAATTTGTAAAGTGTCTTTGATAGCCATGTGTTAAAAGGGCACTATAAATCAATAAAATTTCATTTCATTTCATATTTTTCGTAGCTCGTTTGAGAGTGTGCACACCACCCGCAATTCCTAGGTTTTGAACTCCGTGAGGTGTATTTAGGTGTATGTGCCTGTTTGTTAACGAACCACTGTATAAATTTTACATATACATGATGGTATTATATTTACCTTTTGAGAGAGCGAAGTCCTGATGCGAGGAAGCGAGACGTTTCGGTCCCTCATCACTTTGCATTTATTTACATAACCGCCGGGTCGTTTACTGGACTGTAGAGGTAACATCATTGGTAAGACAAGGTCCTCTGTACAGCCGCTTATCAAGTTCATGTCACACATCGTAAAGGTTTACAACGGCGCGATATCGGCCGAAAATTAAAACCGATGTCGCAACATTATTTGCCTTGTTTTAATTTAGGCTGTTTATCGATACGAACAGCGACATTATTAACTATGAGATAAATGCGTGCACGCAAAACGCGCTGCTATCTGGAAAAGGAACATAACCGGCGTGTTTGTTCGATACTTTCGTAATATTCCAATTGTTTGTTGCAATCGATAATCGAGTCTCGAGATTTATGCAGCAATGAATCGATTCCCCAAATCCTACTGCTCAATTATATGGAGCGCGTCTAATCTCAATTAATCCGCTTGTCAACGGATTAATCCAAGTGTACTTGAAGTTGTAATAAACCAGGCTTGACTAAATTCTTAGACGTCGGTGTTGGCGGTACTGCAAGCGTTCATGACGTATACCTCGCTTTCCATAACATCACGTGAATGTTGAGCTTTGATTTAATATTTGCCTCTTAGACACGTCAATCTGTAATAGAGTGCTTGTCTCGTTCAGTTATCAACATGGTGTGTCGTCTATAAATTTACGAGACGCGGGGACCTTTTAGAATAACGACTTAATACATGTCATTAGAGAAAACAGCTCTCCAAGAGGCGACAGCGGACCCTTCACTTTGTTTTATTTCAGTGTGTATCTACCCTTGTCGCCATAAATAAAATTTACCTATGCTTGCAAATGATTACACAACCAAAGCGATCGCGAGCAAACGTAGCATTCACATCATAGGAATACATTAAATTTCTGTGTTGATTTAAACATATTAAATTTAGTTTGAAAAAAATTTTACGACCCAAACAACAATGTTGCTGTACTGAACAAGTTGATGAATGAATTATCGCAAAAAATACAGAGAAAGAAAAATTGATATACAAGTTAACTCCATACATCGTCCATTATTATCACTTACTGTATCGGAATCACGCATTGTATATCAACATAATGCAACAAAACTTAACTCAATCCAACATAGTTCAACATAGTTCAACTTAATTCAGCTTAATTCAGCTCATTATTTCAGCTTATTTTAGCTTATTTATTTAAATTAATTTCAACTTATTTCAACTTATTTCAACGCATAACTGGAGAGAAATGCACAGAAAAAACCTATACCTCTGATGGGCCTCGAACCCACAACCTCCAGATAGCCGGTCTGGTGCTCTACCAACTGAGCTATAGAAGCAGGGTTTCTTCTGTGCATTTAATATAGAGAATAGATTAATATAGAAAACACCTAATAAATCCGCCGATAAATTTACAGTCCATCGTGCTTGTACGGATATCCGTTTAGATCGCTGGCATGAGATACGGACTTAAAATATCGGTGGTTCTTAAAAACGGTGTCAAATATCTAAATGCGCGGGAAAAGGCTTGCCCCTGTAGTTCAGTTGGTAGAGCACCAAACCGGTTATCTGGGGGTCATGGGTTCGACTCCCATCAGAGGTATAGGGTTTTTTCTATGCATTTCTTTCCATCTGTGCATTTAGGTATTTAACACGATATTTATAGAAACACTGATGTTTAAAGCCCGTATATCATAGTCCGCGATATACACAGACATCTGTAACAAGCATGATGATTGACCATAAATTGATTGGCTGATTTTTGCGGTGTTTATCATGTTAATGTGATTGTAATGGGGTAGCCGATGTTGTTCTATGTATAGCTGGAGAGAAATGCACAGAAACACCATATACCTCTGATGGGACTCGAACCCACGACCTCCAAATAACTGGTCTGGTGCTCTACAATTCAACATAGCTCAACGTAATTCGACATAATAGAACGTTTGCTAATATCTATCTATAGATTTCACACCATAACTTGAGCCATTATAGTAAATCTACTGGGTATGGAGGTAATTGAATGAAATGAAATATATCTGATTAAATTATACTTTTTACTTTAGCTCTCAAACACACTTTACAGGAGTAAACGCTGATGCTTCTCATGTTATAATTTGTCTACCTATCTGCCTACCTTACGATCTACGATCATATACAGTACAATACATACGGTAGAATGTTATGTGAAGCTATTTCATATAATTCAGTAATACAGATTTTCTCCAGAAATAATGACGAAAATATAGTTGGCGACTGGGAATATACAGGGTCTCTAAAAGATGGAAAAAAGGGTGAACGACGCAAGAAGTTCATCAGGACGCATGGAGTAGGCTACACAGAGGTAGAGATGAAGTCGGGGATTTGAATTTGAGATTTTTGACTAAGTACAATCTGTAGGCAAGTGGTCGTGGCGTTAGAACAACAGGTTGTCTGTCTTTGGGTTGTGCAAACTTGATAAGATTTTCGCAAATAGAGTATTCTTGAAGTAAGATAAATTTTATCAAATAAGTGTGTTTTGATTTTACGTTTAAATTGCCGAAATGTTGTAGATTGTCGGAAGTAAAAACTGAATTAGCACGGTTTTTATTACGAAGAACCGTAAGCGTGAGAAATTATGAGCGAGGTAAACGTGTAGGGATTGATAGAGATTGTCGCGGATAGATAAGAAGGAGCCACGAAGTGGATACATTTCTACGTAATGATAAGGATTTTGAAAGTAATCAGTGATGTTACAGGCTGCCAGTGGATGGAGTGAGTGCGCATAGAGGCCACTCAAGCGACGCTGATCTGTAATTTTTGAAGTCGAGAGAGTTGGCTGGCAGATTGACATAAAGTGAATTACAGTTGTCGATTTTGCCGGTGATGAAAGCATGTACTACGTTTGCAGGTTTCATATAGTGAGAGACAGATCGACTGTTGCGTAAATTCATATATCCAGTTAGGAGAGTTTTAGATATATGTTTGTATAGGTTCATATGATTGTCAAATACTACACCGAGATTGCAAACGTGGTCTGAAAGTTTGTTGGTCGTACCTTTAATAGTGATGGAGAAGTCCGGAGGTGGTGTGATAGTGAATAGGGAAGGGATGAACATGAGTTTAGTTTTTTTCGTGTTGATTTTTAATTTATTAACAGTCATACTGTATAAGATTTTATCGAGACATAAAATTAATTTATGAAGTAAGATTTCAAGATATGGCGGATCTTTGTTATTGACAGGAAATCAGAGTTAGGAAATCAGAGTAAAATGTGATCAATGCCGTGTTTATCAATGACGTCGCCAAGCGGGGTAGTATACATCGTTTACAGTACGGGGCCCAATGCACTACCTTGAGGGATGCCGTAAGGTAAGCGATGTGAGCGACATTTGTAGTCAGTTGTTTTTACAATATAGCCTCGATCGTTCAGATACGGAAGCGAGATCTAAGACGATTTAGAATGTTGCGGTCAATAGTATCAAAGGCGGCGCTGAGATCAAGTAGAATGGGAATAACAGAATTGCCGTTGTCCAGATATCGTCTAATGCTGTTAGTGATACTGAAGAGAGAGGTTTCGACGCTACAGTTTTGTCTGTAGGCAGATTGTCGAGGTGAAAGCAAAGAGTTGGCCGTGAGATAGCGAGTTATCCCGTTCAAGCAGTTTTGAGAAGCTAATAAATTGGGAAAGGGGTGGAAAATTAGTCAAGATGTTGCGATCAGGATTAAACATTTTGAGTAGTAGCGTGACGATGGCTGTCTTCATAGTCTGCGGGAATGAGCAGCTGATAAATGAGAGGTTAATTAATCTTACCAGACGCATCTCAAGAACAAAGCATTATTCCATGATACCTTTGGGAAGGGAGTCGGCGAAAGATGTTTTATCGGGTGTTCTTTAATTATATCGTCCATTTCATCCGGTGAGACAGAGAAGAATTAGGGAGAGTACAAGCAGCTGAGTCAATATGTGGGTCAATAGGTGAAGAGCAGTTTATAGTGTCAACTTCACGCCTAAGATTTCACACTTTTGGCTAAAAAGTCTGCAAATTCTTGAGCTTGTTCAGTTTCAAGAAAAAGATTCGTACGCACATCGCAAAACCTTTTCGTGTTATGAATTAATTAATCAACACTGAAGTCAATGGAGGAGGTTGCCTCTCTGAATATTTAATGGACAAATTCACATTAATTTATTTATCCGTACACGGAAATGCTTTGAAAGTTCTTTGAAAGCAACGTATCGACCATCGAGATAACGGCGTTGTGCCGGGTTTAGGGACGTTGTGCCAGGTTTAGGGACGTTGTGCCAGGTTTAGGGACGTTGTGCCAGGTTTAGGACGTTGTGCCAGGTTTAGGACGTTGTGCCAGGTTTAGGGACGTTGTGCCAGGTTTAGGGACGTTGTGCCAGGTTAAGGGACGTTGTGCCAGGTTTAGGGACGTTGTGCCAGGTTTAGGGACGTTGTGCCAGGTTTAGGGACGTTGTGCCAGGTTTAGGGACGTTGTGCAGATCGACTAGAGACACTGCTGTAAGCAGAACACTAACAGCCGATGGTATTTACGGAAAACGACGATATAAACGGATTCATACTGCTTGCCCCAGGTACCTGTTCGGTACCACGTACGAAAACGGATTGAAAATGTACCATCTTCCTGTGAAGAGCTATGCGAGCTAATATATATATTCGCAATGATGCCCTACAGATTATGCCTCCTTTCCCACGATGGATTTTTTGTTCAGGATAAATGTAAATACTTAAAATAGGAGACATAACTCAGCAATATATGAACCAAGAAGACATAAAAGATATATTTCGTTTATTGCAACATTGTAATACATTAATACATATCTACTTTATACAAGTACAAGTATCTTGGTGTGGTTATAAGTCATGACATGAGTGACAATGACGATTTAAAAAAAATTGCGATGTTTGTTTATACGTTCCAACATGATCGTACGTAAATTTGGCCATTGTTCACATACAGTGAAACCAAAATATTTTCCGTGGTTTTTATACAGATTGTATTGTGTTCACCTTTGAGGTGCGTTTCTAAACTATGTTTATGATAAACTGCGAGTTGCTTACAATAAAATCTCTTCCTCTTTTTTCAATTACCAAGAATGTGTAGCGCGAGCCAAAAGTGCATTGAACTTGACATACCTGCGTTTGATGCTGTGATCAGAAAATATTGTTACAGCTTTCGCGAACGATTGGGTCAATCCACAAATAATTTGGTCCGTCCGATCATGTCGACAGATTTGATTCATAATACTGTGTTAAAGAAAAGATGAAGCACATTTTTATATGGTGTTTTGAACGATGTATAACCTCATGTATAGCCTCGTGTTTGTAATGTAATATTACATTTGTCTGACATAAATAAATGTGTATATAATATTTAGGGTCGGACAAGTACTCGCATAATAAAGGTAATAAGGAATCACAGCATTAATATTCTAGCGCTTCTCGTTTTCTACGTAAAGTTTTTTCGTCGGTTAGTGGAAGCAACGGCCACTTTATTTTTGAAAACGTTAATGATTCCCTTTCTGTTCGGCTGATATTAATAGCTTTTCTACACCTTATTAACTCATCTGGTCCACGTGTTCGAATTTTTGCCGCAAAAGGTCAAGGGCGTTTATGCCCGAAAAACCCTTCAGCTTGTATACTGGCGACCGATAATCGATCCCGGGTGTGAATTAAATCCCAACAAACTCACGACTATGCCAACTCTCCATCATCTATCCATTAAACTCTGGTCGGTCACACGTGGTTACGGACACGTGGCCTTTCCAACGTTCCTGTCGGTCTTTAGGTAAGAATGTGTTTCGTTGGTGAGAGTAGTCATTGTGGTTCTCTAAGTAACCAGAGAAAAATGCACAGAAAGATCTTTTACCAACCAGGGCTAAAGGTCTTTTATGCACATTTCTCTCTGTGTATTTTGTTCACTTAGTGAGCTCTAGTTCGAGCGTCGTTCCGTGATCTCTTGACCCTATATAACTAAAAATCATTAAATCCAAAACCTTTATTAAATCGTATTATTTACTATATTATAAGTGTGTAATTTTGTTCGACTTTACTTAACTGTAAAATTATCAAGGTAGAAGAATTTAGCCAATTTTATTGCGCAATACCGCAGCATTTCACCCATCAGGGCATTTCGCTCTGAAATTATTCTGGCTATGCAAGAAATAGATTGGTATTTTGTGATCATATTAGTCCTGTATACAATATAATTATAATAGCAAACAAACTTGCGTGGGACGACATAAGAATTGTTGTAGATTCGGTCGAGAATAACAGCATACTTACGCTGTAATACTATGATATGCACTCAAATATAATGTATACCACCACGGTGTCTCATATACATCATAGCGAGGGGCTTAATACCGGATATTGCAACATAAGGTAATTCTCATTAAAAGTAACAAATTATAGTAAATCCGCTATTAATTGTCTTGATTGAAAGATAAAGGGTCGAGAATCGATTTGCGGCTGTTGCAACCGGTAGCGTCGACAGAACGTTACAAACATACGCAATTTTCTTTTTGGCGGAGAATGCCCCTCGCGTGTTGGTGTGTGTTTGTTTGTTTACATACACATCGGATAGCCTTGTGGTACCATTCACACATCGCACGCACATAGATCACTCAGTGGCAGAGACTTGAGTAGAAATGTTAAGTGTTTGTATAGCGTACAATATGATTTACGTCGCGTACTTACTTAGTATAATGGATCCGGACTAACAGATGGTTTTTAGTTACGTATATAAACAAATTTATCAGTCTCGTAACATCGACCAACATACAACAGTCCAAAAAAACTCGCCAGTTATGTGCTTTGTAGCGGATTTTGTAATATTATAACCACAGTAACATTTTCTTCTTCAGCAGATGTCATGTTCAGGCGACCGTGCGATTCCGTCGCCTTTGCGCCGTGTCTGTTATCTAGCATTCCTTCTTCACATTTCTTCGCGTTGCTACGGAATGTGGTTCTCGGTCTATATTGAAAGTTTCTTGTTTGTTTTGCTTGCTAACACGATGTTCTCAGTTCGTTTCGACACATCATACATATTATGTTTATTTGTTTAGTGCCTAAAACACATTAGGCCATCACAATTGCAGACCGCGGTAGTCGAAGATGATGTTATGTTTGCTTTGCAGACTTACGTAATCGTACACGGCTGTTTTTTTCTGTTTTTCTCATTGATATTGAATTACACGCCCACCGTAGCTTTTTCCGTATAATTATAGATAATAGAGATATGAGGTAGACTAAATATATATGTATAGTTTATTGGGTGTTTTTATCCAAAGCGTATTTGACACCTAGATCAAATCGATATATTTTTTCATCGGAATTTATTTCAGACCGTGTGTTACGTGATCAAAGAAAGGATTGTTTTGTTATCGACATGTCCAGACATGATGAACGTCAAATTGACAATCATGAGCAATACGTTAGTGGGAAAGCCATTGTGATTCTATAAATAACCGTAGAGAATTGCACAGTAAAACCGAAGTGTGCAACATATGTAGCTAGTATGTAGACATCTGGAACCAGTGGCGTGAATGGAAAATGGTCAATTGTCTGCCCAGACTCGGTGGGTTTTTCACAT
>WURV02190444.1:0-12451 GCA_011762755.2 Epimenia babai | reverse complement strand
ACCCGTCTCTGAACCCGTCTCTGAACCCGTCTCTGAACCCGTCCCTGAACCCGTCCCTGAACCCGTCCCTAAACCCGTCCCTGAACCCGTCTCTGAACCCATCTCTGAACCTCTCTCTGAACCCGTCTCTGAACCCGTCTCTGAACCCGTCTCTGAACCCGTCTTTGAACCCGTCCCTGAACCGTCCCTAAACCCGTCCCTGAACCCGTCTCTGAACCCGTCTCTGAACCCGTCTTTGAACCCGTCTCTGAACCCGTCTCTGAACCCATCTCTGAACCCATCTCTGAACCCGTCTCTGAACCCGTCTCTGAACCCGTCTCTGAACCTGTCTCTAAAATGCGTAGACGCTGGATATCTTTGACATGCGAGTAATTTTTAGTTGTACTTACGACGTGAAAAACGCCGGGGGTGAAGGCAGCCGGCGCCGGAGTGAAGGCAGCCGAAACTGGGTCGTAGCCGTCTGTGGAAAAGAATGAATCCGCCGTGGCATTGCTGCTCTGGTGGTCGGGGAGGCTCGGCGCGACCTGGGGGGTGGGAACGGGTGGTGCGGGGTCAACACATGGATCAATCTGCTCGGCCACCGGTTGTTCATCCACGTTATCTGTAAAGCTGTCAGGAGGCGACTCCGCGGCGACATCGATGGCTGAAATAACACACCACCCGCCAGCTTTTAGTTTAGACAGAGAATAAGGATTTTACTTAAATATTCTTACTTTCTGACTGGTCTCCGACCACTGCTAGCTTACACCCCTCAATGTTCTCTCATCACTCGAATTCTTCCCTCCCTCCATGGGGTCCCTGTCACATCCCCGAATGACATGGTGCCGTCATAACAGCCGCGTTACAGAAAGAACACAACAATAGCCGCGTTACAGAAAGAACACAACAATAGCCGCGTTACAGAAAGAACACAACAGCCGCGTTACAAAAAGAACACAACAGCCACGTTACAAAAAGAACACAACGATAGCCGTGTTACAGAAAGAACACAACAGCCGCGTTACAGAAAAAACACAATAGCTGTGTTACAGAAAGAACACAACAGCCATGTTACAGAAAGAACACAACAATAGCCGTGTTACAGAAAGAACACAACAGCTGTGTTAGACAAAGAACACCCTACACAGCAACACTACGCAAGCGGTGGAGTTAAAGAGCGTTTTGAGCTGAGCAAGAAAATCAAGTGACCCAAGAGGCCTCAAGACCTGGAAAAATGAAAAAAGAGAAACGAGAGGCCAGGGAGGCCATCTTGATATAACAACGACAAGACCGCAAGGAGACTGGCTTGACATCAAAAACAACAGGCCAACGAGACCTGACAATACCCGTTAGGATACTGAAACCAGACAAAAGGCCAAAGAGATCCTACAGTACCCATTACAATACTGCAATAAGACAGGAGGCCAAAGAGATCCGACAGTACCCATTACGATACTGAAACAAGACAAGAGGCCAAAGAGATCCTACAGTACCCATTACAATACTGCAATAAGACAGGAGGCTAAAGAGATCCGACAGTACCCATTACGATACTGAAACAAGACAAGAGGCCAAGGAGATCCGGCAATACAAAAAATATGAACATCAGCAGAAGTTACCTCCCCTAGCTGCGATCACGATACCATGAACAAATCTAGAAAAGACTATCCCTACAACAATATCTCCCAATAGCAAACCTCTGCTATAAGCAGTTCTTGATATTTTTTTAAGAAGATGTTAACATCAGACGGACGGACGACAGACAACCTCCAATCAGAAAAGCTCGCCGATGGTGAGCTAAAAATCACTAAAAATGTGAAATTGTGGTTAAAAAGATCACTTTCCGACGTGCTTAAAATCAGGCATTGTTTCTGGTAAACAACACCACTACGAGAAATTAAAACCGTCAACACTTACAGTTAGTTAAAAAAGTGCCGCATGATGTTTTTCACTCGTTGCAAAATGGCCGACACCTTGTAGAGTTGCACGATGTAAACATGATCTAACGACCGATGTAAACATCAGGGGCGGTAACAGTCGGTATTACCTGCTTGATCCTGCTTGACCGACCACTCGGACATGTGTTCGAAATATCCGCATTTCACGATGAGATCGAGTAGGTCTTTCAGGTTCTTGTAGGTCGTGTTGAATATCGGCCAAGGTCGCGCGTCGATCACGTTGTTGATGTGCTCGGACGCCCTCATGAGGTTCACGTCATAATCACCGTCGTCTTCCCGCGTCGGACTGATGAGCTTGTACAGCTGATCGAGGTGATCGAGGTTCTCCACCGTCAACACCTGCCGTGACAGCTCATTGGTTAATATTACCGAGCGGCGAGATGTAAGAATCGTTTATTGGTTTACCAATACACCCGGTGCGATATGATTGGTTGATATTTACAAGTGATCTAACAATTTTGATTCGTTAAAGTCAACACCCGGAATGATATGATTGGTTGACATAATGATAATAATAAATAGGTTACTTAATATCCCGCTCTATGCCACGAGAACGTGCTCTAAGAGCGGTTCGCAGTTCAGAATATAGTGGAGGGATTTAAGCACACAGCATAACAATGTGAGCCAGTTAACGTGACTCGGAGAAGAGATGGGTCTTGAGTCGTTGCTTAAAAATAGAGATGGAACGTATGGATCTAATTTCAAAAGGAAGATTATTCCATAAGATAGTTAACATGAGGAGATAACGTAATGCAATTGGTTCATGTCTATAGCTGGCGTGATCTGATTGGTCAACATTAGTGAAAGAGGCAACGCAATTGGTTTATGGCTACAGCTGGCATCGTACGATTGGTTAATATTAGCAAATAATCCGCCAACCGCGCAATCTGTCTCAACTCACGACGGCGCCGTGGTGACCGCTCTGGAAGTCCTGCCGTACATCGTCACCCCCCAGGGCATTGAGCATCTCCTGCAGTTCCAACACATCGCGCACTCTCTTCTTGTCCTCGGCGATGCGATCTTGTTTCTCCTTTTTCTGCTGCTTCTTGAGTAACCGATCGCACTGGGAACAGACGACGGCGCCACCGCTACACCGAGTGGAGTTGAAGTGTAACATTTATATACAGTAGTTTAAAGCCGCCTGTGCAATGATCCCAAATGATGGTTTTAAATTAATCGCTGAGCGAGACAGGTCAGCAGCAGACGCTAGCAAATCACGCACGAGTTTCCTTTACCAGCGTATATCTACCTGCATCGACCATAGATGACCTCTACTACTACCTTGGTATTTATGGCTAATTCAACCAAAACGCATGTCTCAGAATATCTTGACCAAGGATCGCGGAAAAGCTCAACTGGTATTTTCATCATTTAACTGTGGGCTGGCACAGTAGAAATGGGGCTGTAGCATTCTTTATAAGTACCGCGACATGAAGACTTACGTAATTTATAAATGCTATAATAGAAATAAGAAAGTCATGTGGGTCATTATAAAAGCGGACGGGGGCTTGTTTTTTGATATGTTTAACTTTTATTTGAATGAAACCCGGAGTTGGTATAATCCCTTTATTGGTTAAATCTGCGTAAATCGTCCAATCGTAGCCCAAATGGCCTTGGTCATGTGAGTAAGAAAGGTGTTTTACCTCGATGTGACCATCGTCAACAAGAGTCACCCGTCTGTGAGTGACCCTGTATATAGATGTAGGTGAATCAACAAGGGTCACCCGTCTGTGAGTGACCCTGTATATACATGTAGGTGAATCAACAAGGGTCACCCGTCTGTGAGTGACCCTGTATATACATGTAGCGTACGTACATCCTGGTTGATGAGAGCTAGTTGTTTCTGGAACTCGCGGGCAAACTCTATCCCCGAACAGACATCGTCGTACTTGAGGATGGCTTGCTGTTGGCAACACAAGAGGTGATTGTATATAGAGCATTTCAAGAACAAGTTAGAGATGTTAGCACTACCATAAAGATGTTAGCACTACCATAAAGATGTTAGCACTACCATAAAGATGTTAGCACTACCATAAAGATGTTACCACTACCATAAAGATGTTAGCACTACCATAAAGATGTTACCACTACCATAAAGATGTTACCACTACCATAAAGATGTTACTATTATCAAGATTTCAACACACCCATAAAGACATTATTTCTATTATCAGGGTGTTACCACTATAATTGAGATGTTACCACTATAATAAAGATGCTACCACTATAATAGAGATGTTACCACTATAATAGAGATGTTAGCACTATAATAAAAATGTTACCACTATAATAAAGATGTTACCACTATAATAAAGATGCTACCACTATAATAGAGATGTTACCACTATAATAGAGATGTTACCACCATAATAGAGATGTTACTACTATAATAAAGATGTTACCACTATAATAAAGATGTTGCTGCTATAATAAGGATGTTGCTACTATAATAAAGATGTTAGCACTACTATGAAGATGTGCCTTATATCTGTCAATAGTTATATTTTCTATTTTACCATTTGATCTTTGTCTAGATTCTGTCCTTCATTCGCCTTGGTTCTGTAGAGATCTAATTTGGTCTGGAAACAGGAAATCGAGTCAATATTACACATAAATGTTGGAAGTAGCACATTAATTAGGTGTGAGATATATATATAAAACATAGATTGGATATAATACATAAATTAGACATAATATATAGATTAAACATAATACATAGATAGAATAAAATACATAGATTGGACAACACATACTTTGGATATAACACATCAAGACTGGATATAACATATTAAGGCGGGCAATACGTTCTGCGAACTTTGTGCGCAAGCATTTCTCTAATTCTACAATTGTGTAATTTGTGATATGAAATAAATATCTGCATGTCAACTATATAAGTTCGCTATAACAAGCTTCCTTTACCAATATATTGCATACATTTCACACAATGCCATGGCGTTTTAGTCTCATTTCAATTAGAGTGTAAATCTGTGTTCTGAAGAAATTACAAGAAAAGGCGAGGTTTTGGTGCTACTTTATAAATAAATGTCAGTGTCAGTCGCACGTATAACATTGCCCCGTTACATCCCTAAAATATTTTTATGATAAACCATTCCACAACGAATCTCTCTCAATATTCAAGCACAAAAATCTTGCTCATTTCCTTTCGTGAATTATGAAAACATTTTGTTTATTCTTGGACAAAATCATATTTTAATGAGATACGTCACTGTACGAAATAAATTCAACAAGAGCGCAGAGTGGCTGGAACCCTACGATTACATAGTAAATGTATTATAACACAATAACTTTCGGAAGTTTTATCCGTTTCATTTATACCTAATTTATTCACATCACTGCATGTAATGTGACATATGGCACCTTGTATTAATCTCTTTTGAGGACTCAAAATTCCGAATAACTGGCATTCTGAGTAATGTCTATTCAATTATTTTGAGACAAGAGTTATGAGCTACATGCTATTTAAGATCATTATCGGATATCTGGACGATGCAAGCTATTTAGATTTTAGACCCTTCGAACAGGATAACCAAAATTGTTAAATATCTAAATGCACTGTTACGCATTATACTCGCAAAGATTTTTTTCTGTGATTTCTCTGATGCTATTACAGTTGACACTCGAATATTTAGTCTAAAGCATAAACTGATCTGTCAAGGAATTATTTATACAAACTTTTGCAAGTTTACTCAATAAGATAAATATCCCGTCAATAGCAAGACTTCGATTCCCCAAGGCATGAAATAAATGGCACGAAATATTGTTTATTCATAAATCTACAGTTAAATCTTATTTACGGCATGTTTCAGCTCAGAAATCTTGACATAGCATCACAGAAAATATGTAGGAAAAAAAACAATAAATACAATGGACGGAAATGAATTAAAAACACAATATCACAATATCGGCCTGCATAAAAAGAATTTTAAATGGTGTATTTAGGGTTGGAACCGAGCATAGTGGTGTGTTTTTTCGTCAGATAGATTATAATCTTGCCAAATTTCAATTATTCCCATTCTAAAAATTTCATCATAATATAGTTGTTAAATTGATTGTAGTTTCGTCTACACTGGAAGGCAGCTTTGTCACACCGTCAGTCATTCTGCGACAATGACCAAGTCAAGTGACTCATGTTGACAGTCTGGAAATTTACTCGGCGTACCAAAACCACGAAGCACGGTTTGAATAGCCAACTATTACGATTGATAGTAACCTTCCGCTTTTCTAAATTGCGAAGCTTCTTCTCTAGTGTGGTGATAGCTTGTTTTAAGCCATCACCAGCCCCGCTACATTCTATTTGTGCTTTCATTTGTGTCGTTTGCGAAGGCATCATTCGAACTTCACCATAATAAAAAATTCTTCACGTGCTACGATTTGCTCAAATTTACCCAATTTCCGGCACGAAAATAGCCAAAATTGGTTATGAATTGACCAAAACCACACCTGTAGTGTTTGTGAAAGGGGGAATATTACCGGTCTTATTTTGTTTAGTTAATATTATATTATCGTAGATCGCATTTGGCTATAGCTACATTGTTGCTATATGCTATATGCAAAGGCGTTTGACTACCGCAAAGTGTCGCAATATATACAGTTTACATAAAATTAAGATCCGCGATGTTTTAGTAAATTACCATGTTTTCCATCATTCTTGTACATATAACTGATACAAATCAAAGCCACGTGCAACAATAATGTAAAAAACAAATTTAAATATATGTAAACATATCAATTAATGATGCAGTCAAGTAGAATTCGACATAAAAGGTAGGTAACTATATACAATGTTGGCGTTTGAATGGGCGATGTAAATTGATAATTATAAAAAAATATGAAAAAAGTGTGGCTAACACGTTATGGTATAATTTTGGGATACAAAATAGCGCACGAAACTAGTAGCCTAGACACTCACAATTCTACCTTTTATGCGAGTTACCACTCAACGTATGGATGATAGATCTACTATTTAAGGCACAACTCCCACTGTTTTACTCAAGATACTAAAACCTGAACTATCTCAGGACGAAATCTCATCTACCCGACTTCCACCGTATATGTACAATATTCATCGTATATGTATTACTTAGGCTATATAAACTGTTCTCGAAATTCATTCTACAGCTGTCATAACCACCAATTTTATTGAAAATATATTCCCACTCCGTAGGCTGTTACCTTGTCCGATTTAACATTATCCCTTTACCGACTGTTACATTACCTGATTATGTTTTTCATTGTATATATATATAGCACAGCATCTGTATATATGTTAGTGATCATCAGGCATGTACATAAACCATAGGTTCGCCTGTCAGTCACTTTAAATAATAATAATACTAATAGTAGTAGTTTATAAAAGAAAACACTATGGGAGATAACCCGTTCGTCTTTTTATGACAATATTCTAGACTAATGGCGTCCGAAAACAGGAAGAGATTATATGTTCGAGAGAAGATTAATGCATACTAGAGAAGTAATTCATTTACCATCATGTGCAATTTTAAAAGTTAGAAATAGTTGCTTGCATCGTATGCCGTTTTCTTATACACATGGCTTTCTTCAAGCTGTCTGAATTTGCTTGAGTGCACACATAGTAACGGCAACCCTAATTTGTTAATACTATCAATGACTATGATTAAAAGTGTATAGCTCACTTCGTTGGTTCAAAAAATTAACACACACATAAAATTTTGGTTGCTGCACCCAATTCGCATTTTTTGTTCTTTATTATTCACAGTGGATTACTCATATGCTCTCCTACATGTAACTAACTATATACAAAACATGTCCACTTTTCAGTAATCTATACTACACATATACACTTGCAATAGTCTGCAGTTACAAGTACAATCGAGTATATGTGGTATATCGCAATTGTGGTATAAATGCCTGATTTCCTTTTTGCTTCACTTTGTCAGTAACGTAGGTACAAATTGTATGCGAAGTGCTATATTTGTTGGTGTAATTTTGGTTTTAATGTGGTTAATGTGCTTATTACAATATATTGTCGAATCTATGTACGACCCTAAGTACTTTATTGAAGATCTGAGCGGGCATGTGTAATTGTCTATGTTAACCTTTTGTTTATATACCTATATATCACTACAGTATATAATGCTCACAACGAAAACACTAAAATGTGATTAAAAAGTAACTCACTCAGTCTTCTATGGTTTTTTTGTATATAAATATGTGAGCTTTTTACAGCAAACTGTATGGTGGGTATAGTGAATTATTTTTAGTCAATAGAGAAGACCTCCATTCTCCCACCATCACAAGGACGAGTCAACTTTATGGCAAGGATGGTGAGAGAATGAGGGGCGGTTAATTGGGGGTTTACTGTAGTTACATGATGATGTAACCTTGTTCTAGTTACATGATGATGTAACCTTTTCTAGTTACATGATGATGTAACATTGCTCTAGTTACATTATGATGTAACCTTGCTCTAATTACATGATGATGTAACCTTGCTCTAATTACATGATGATGTAACCTTGTTCTAGTCACATTATGATGTAACCTTGTTCTTTTAGTATAAATAATGATGATATTCATTTCATTGTGAGTGCCCTATTATCCCTCAGTCAATAGTGACGATGATTTGACATCTCAAATTCGGGAGAGAAATATACAGAAAAACATACACCCGCCTTAAATTTACGTTATTTCCAAACACCAGCTTTTCTAGCTCAGTTTGTAGAGCTCTAGTTTCAAAAATTTCCCATAAGTCTTAAAAGATGGAATCATTTGCTTTTATATTCGTTGTGAAGAGACGTTCAATTATAATGTTTTGTATTTGAATGTGATGGTAATGGGGTAGCCATTGTGGTTCTATGTATAGCTGGAGAGAAACGCACGGAAAAAACCTATACCTCTGATGGGACTCAAACCCACGACCTGCAGATAACTACCAAATGAGCTAAAAGGGCAAGCTTTCTCCTGTGCATTTAGGTATTTAACACCGTTTTTTAGAACCACTGATATTTCAAGTCCGTATATCATATCTAGCGATATATACAGATATCTTGTATGTCAATATATTTTGTTTGTTTCAGAGACTAGAAACCAAAGGTCGAAGTTCAGTTGTCATGAGC
The DNA here is from genome assembly GCA_011762755.2 of Epimenia babai. Classification (NCBI taxonomy): domain Eukaryota; kingdom Metazoa; phylum Mollusca; class Solenogastres; order Cavibelonia; family Epimeniidae; genus Epimenia; species Epimenia babai. Next base: position 3,399 of record WURV02190444.1, on the reverse strand, counting down.
TATGATCTGTCCGCCATGTCTTGACTAATATGACAGAGGCGGCTGCTAGTGTAAGAAATTTGCCTCCAGGACGGATGGGCGATATTAAAAAACAGTTTGAATTAATTGGAAATACTGAAAATGTAGCAGATTCCGGTAAAGAACTGGTGCTATCTCCAAAACATAAACAACGCAGTAAGAATCCATTTATGTCGACGCACTCTGGCAATGTCAATGGCAAATTAATGTCAAGTTGTGATAGTAGTAATACGGCAGATATCGTAAAGGATGGTAAGAGGACTATGGAAGTACACGAGGCGTCTAAAGTGATACAGAGAAAGTTGCAGGGCATCGGCTGCCTGGCAGATGCGTCACCGTCACCCATTGCTCCAGTGAGGAAAAAGAGATTGAGCGCTAGTGACAGCGAGAGAAGCAATAGCGAAAGTGAAACTGTCACCTATGCCGTTGTAAATAAAGATCGTAACAAAGTTGCTGAAAAAACGGCTAACGTAACGAGTGTGTCGTCTCGGCTTAAGTTATTTGAGGCAGAAAATGATTCAAGGACAGATAAAGCCACTAACAAAACAAGAACGACAACTCCGTCGACGTATGCGTCTAACATGTCGCGATCGGAACATGACAGTATGGTGTCAAACATCAGCCAGTTGATGGAGGATGCTTCGGTGAAGCCAGTCAGCGTCATGACACGATCAGACGACAGCTACGACCGATTGAACTTTTTGCCGACTCATCATGGCAGCCATGTTGTTATACAACGAAATAATCAAGTTCAGATCGTTCAGCAAGTGTACGATCAACTGGACAACGAAGCCGATAATGTGCACCACGTTCTTATAAAACGCGCAGAAAATACCGAAAAACCACAGCTCCCGGCCAAACCAACGACACCCATCCCGCCGAAAAAACCGCCACGAACGCATGCCCATGACCAGTATTTGGAAACAAAGCAAATGTTGCAGAATATTGTCGTGCCACCGGAATATAGCGTGGCTAAACCGATTTTTGACAATCAAGATGAATCTAATGCGTCGAAGGAATTGACTGCGACACAAAAACCGATTAAACCCCCGAAATGGAAGGTGAAGTCACAAAATCAAACTGATAAAACCTGCGATAGTACTTTAACTAGCGAACCAAAGTTAACAGACGGCGTTTATCAAAATGAAGGTTCCGTGAGAATTGCGTCTGTCGATGTTAATCCTCCTGTTAAAGCTGCGGAAAAAGCTGATTCTCAACAATCCGGAGCATATAAAAAGATAACACCGGCAAAAAATCCGGGCGTTGCTAAAGACGGCGTGAATAGAGTGTCTATAACTCGAGGGGTCCCGGTGTCAGCGCGACCCGATAAACCGAAACGACCCCCGCCTCCGAAACCTCGTCCTGTGTCGCTCGTGGCAGGAATAGCTTCTGAGGATTCCCCTCGCCGCAAAACGCCGCCATCTCGCCATAGTAGCTTTCACAGTAATCCTCTGTATCAGCAAGGTACGGAACAGAGAGACTCCAGACCCATCGGCAAGTCGGTCGACGCGAGAGGAACGGATGAAAATGTCGAGAGTAGCGTCCGACCGATGAACCCGTTGCCGATTCTCGATAGATCAGCGGAATTCAGAGAAGCTCAACGCCGGTTCAGTAACGCGATAAGCAACGAGAAGTCGACGGACGCCAGAGTACAAAGCGGTAAAAATACCCAAACGCCGAATGAAAAAGTCAGCGCGATTTCGCAGATGGAGCAGAAGAAACTTCCCAAGTTGGAAGCGCCGGTTAAGACGTTACATATTTTACCGCAGCAAGTTCAGATCATGCTCTGGCGAAGCTGCAGCGACGAGTATATCTACACCGGGGATTCCACGAAAAATTCCCCGATTTACATGGATCCGATGGACTCGTGTCTCGACAGAGTGACCTCCCTCGATGACACCTTTGCTTCGGCAGACGTCGAGGTTTATATGGATACAGAGGGTTACGCGATACCGTATAGATTCAAGAAATCACGTTTGTCTCCTCGACATTCTGACAGCCCAATGGTGATATCGGTGAGTCAATTCGGCCGTTTAGCGCTGGCATACAAATCTAATTTAATTAAACCAAGTGTCGTTCAAAACTAGCTGTCAAACACGCTTTACATGAGTCCCAGCAGAGGTTTTTTTCTGTGCATTTCTATCCAGTTCACACGACTAAGTACTAAGTATATTGAATAACCTAAACCTGTAATAATGTTATCGTTTGTCTTTATTTGCCTAAATTATCTACAATCATCAATATCTACAGTATACATCACTTGATAATTTGTTATTTCATAAAATCCTCAATTTTATCAAATATTTGTGCTTTTTATTTCTTGGGTATTTTTGTGAATTTTTGGGTATTAATTATACTGTTTTTTATTTTGCATGCGGAAACTTAAGTTGTTCATGTTGCAACAGGAGAAGGGTAAACTGAAGAGTCGAATGCGCGGGTTGTTTCGTTTGGTGTCTGAATCGAAAGAGGAGAGTGGCGATTGTGAAACTCCGAAGTCACGCAAACGAAAACTCACCCTGGTGAGAGATTTTATCATTAAGTCCACGTTATCGGCACCAGTGGTGCAGTGGTTAGAAGTGCTGCTTTGCATGCGAAAGGTTGTGAGTTCGAACCAGCACAAACCGAGGATTTTTCCCCTCACAGCTTGTCTGTTATCCTATCCATAAATACTTCACAACTGGGTATAGACTGTATTTTTATTCGTATTTTAGTCGTATTTGTCCCATAAAACAGAATGTGAGACATCTCGGATGTTTAATAGTTAACTGTGACTCAAAACTTGTCTGATGCAAGATATGTTGAAATGTTGGTGACAGTAGAGGGAAGTGGATTAAGTTACCTCAACTTTATAAAAGTTGTCAAAGCGGATATATTACCGGTTTCTCTCATTGCGGAAGAAAATCGAGGTCAAACGAAAAACAGGTTTTAACCTAAAATCAACGGTGTTCGTGCAAATTTCAATTTAATTTTGCTTGCTCATCAACTATATTATGTCCTATTTTTATTTCATTATAAGAATAAAGCTTTTGTTTATATAGCTGTCCATTGGTAATGCCGTTACAGGGTGACTTCTTGGCTGTTTATTTTTCGAGAGATGAGTATATCTAACTCGTTATCCCTTGATTGACATGTGTAGTCTCAACTGTAGAGCTCTTGAGTGATACCCTTATTGATCTGTTCAGCTTATGAGTGATAAGATGATTTAGCTATACAGCTTATTAGTATTAAGGCTGTTCGGGTGTACAGCTAATAAGTGATAAGGATGTTCATCTGTACAGCTTATTAGTGATAAGGCTGTTCAGCTGTACAGTTTATTAGTGATAAGGCTGTTCAGCGGTACAGTTTATTAGTGATAAGGCTGTTCAGCGGTACAGTTTATTA
>WURV02190433.1:0-12451 GCA_011762755.2 Epimenia babai | reverse complement strand
TAATGTCATATAATGTCATATAATGTCATATAATGTCATATAATGTCATATAATGTCATATAATGTCATATAATGTCATATAATGTCATATAATGTCTACTACAGCATTATAGATTTACTTAAAGTGTACTACATGATTGAACTCTGAACCTAAATCAAGTATTATCAAGTACATAATTGGCTATTATCCTCACTCCAGTAGCTCCTGTTTTTTGCGTTTTTCCTCCAAAAGCTTCTCATTTCGTTCGTTCTTCTCTTTTTCCTTTTTCTCCAATAATTCCTGACGTTCCTTCTCTTTTTTTGCCCGCGCTGCTAATTTCTCGGCTGCCAACAGTTCCTATCAGACGAAAGTGCATCATGTAACTATTGGCCAGAGAGTCCTCAAGATGCCAACCTGAATATTACGAAGTTTTGCAGACACCACAAAGTACAAACATCGGCAGAAATAACCGCCTTTTACTCCAATGACATTACCTCACATATCTCAATAATATTAACCAAGAAAAAATATCTGTCAATTTTCAAAGCTCCATAATGTCATTAACAAAACTATATAAAGAAAAAAACAGACATTTGCTGAGATAATAATATTCTGAAAAAATGTAAGACTACCTCAGGGGAAGGGGGAGCAGTCAAACTAGTGGTTAGAACATTTGACTTTGAATCCAGGGGTCCCTGGTTCAATTTCCACTTTAAGCTGTATACTGCCTGTAGCGTTTCTCGGGCTGAAAGCGCTTTAACCTCTTTAAACCTTCCAAACCTCTTTGCTCATGGGGGGGGGGGTCTTAGTAGCCCTACCAGTGTGGTTATATAAGGGCTTTTTCCCACTGACATTCGCTGTACTTCTGATGCTCTATATATGATCTCTATGTCGCTCACCTACCCGCCATGTCGTCATCTCATTGCAAATAACCATTAACTTTTCATGGACTTAGCGGAGTGTGTGACATATGTAGCGCATCTGTAGACATTTGGAAAGTGGCGCGAATGGAAAAAAGTCAAGTGTCTGCCCAGGGTTTTCACGCTTGGTGTTGTTCCCCCACACCTTATAAGTGAGGCTAATCAAATTGTCGTGTAAACCACATTAATGGGATAACTTTTTATAGGACCGCAGATGGACCACGCAACTAAAACCTCGGTAATCAGCCTATATATACATACACATACAAGACCAACTCAGGAACAAAATCTGCCAAATTGAAAAGCTCCATGATAACTGGTTCTTAAAAAGGTTACTATAAGAAAATCCGACGGCAGATGGATAGGCGGACCAAGTCTAACTTGGATAAAGCATCTGCTCACGTGCGCTAATAATTTAAAATAACTCGAGGGGGAGCAGTTAGCGCCAGCGAGTGCTAGGAACACCGAAGGTCGCGGGTTCGAAACCGCCCACCAGACGACTCCTCTGCGATGATCCTCAGCGAGTCATTTATCACCGATTGTTGGCGTAAACCCGCATCCAAAATGGGTAGATGCTCAAGGTTGTCTTTGACGGGGTGGTATGCGAGTTTCGAATGTATTGTATATGCGCTGAATAGCTGCCAAAAAACATTTCACGGTTAACGGTATCCGGGAGCCCTTATTGGCATATACTGGCAGTCTACAAATGTTGTATATTACCTTTACCTTTCACTTGTAATCAACATTACTGAAAATGGAGAACAGGTGACCCACCAAGCTCATAATTCTACACAAGCAGTAAGGAAGACTGGTCTACATGATCAGCGTGATCACATTAGCCAACCATTTTTCTCTTCTTCGCTTGTTCTTTATCCTCTTTCTGTTTCCTCTTCTCCTCCTTCAACTTCTCCTGAATCCTCTCCTTCTCTTCCACGATGCGTTGACGTTGCGCCAGTCGCTCCGCTTTTTTCGCAGACAAAGGCTGAGAGAGAAATTGTTTCAGATTTTGAAAGGAACACGATATCATCTATAATCCTGCGCTACAAAATTCATACTGAATGTCAAAATAAGCTAGAATTCATCCATTACGGATGCCATCGCTGACTAAATACAAAGCCAGTCTAAAGAACATGATGAATCTGACACAGAATGATTATATAGGGAGATAAAAAAAATGGCTACAGACAAATACCTGCCATGAAAGAAACACAGCCATGTAAGATATAGCATAATGACAATACTAAAATAATATAAATAAAAATAATATAAATAAAAATAATATAAATTTTGACCACTCCCATACAAAATTTTATTTACAAACTACATTACTTTAATGGAAGCCAAATCAAGAGTAAGAATCTAGGCTCACGAAATAACTGAAAAAACCCCCATCTGGCAGCAATGATATAAAACCATATCAATCATTTGATAAACAAAGGACTGCACCGAATACTACATCGTTAAGGCTATCTTGGAATAGATGGAAATATTCTTTACTTGAATATTTAGTCGTATTTGTCACAAATAAACATATCTGGGCAGTCAAATAAAAATACTTTAATAGTACGATGGAAATTACCTTAGTCGAGCATTTGGATGGCACGGGAGTTTTGACGATAGGTGACTGATCTGTAATCAATTTCGGATCACTCAGAGATTGGTTCATAGACGATAAATCACATTCTGCCTCCATTATTACGATTTCATCATCACTGGACTCGTGGCATTTCACGTCAGATAATACACTCGTGTGGAGCTTGACAGGAACATCTTCTATAGCGTCTACATCGTGGGTTGCCTCCAACGGTGTATGAAGATCGGCGTTGTCTTCTTTAGAAGTCTGTTCCGTGGTGACATTATCGCGATCATCCAAAGATGACTTATCGCTATGATCGTTTAAATTGTCCGCGAGATCACAGCTTCGATCACAGCTTCGATCACGGCTTCGATCACGGTTAACTTGTGTATGACATTCACTAACGTGTTCATCTGAATCCACTATATCGATCACATCGGATTTAGCAACGATCGTCGCTGCGTTACGTCCAGTAGTATCCAAATCTCTGCATGGCTGACGTTTTAATTCGCCCGTCGCTGCGTTAATTGGTATCGGAGCTAAAACGACGCGAACACATTTTAGCCCATTTAAGCAATCACAAGAATCATCGAAATTGAGTGATTTATCATTCTGTTCGGTGCGCGGCGCTCTATTCTCTTTATCGTTATCCACGTCGGTCGTCTGATTCGCTGAGCTGATGGCCACCTCGCTGTCTACACGATGTACGAACCTATCCAACGTGTTTTTCTGCTGTTTAACGAGTGTGACTGAGGTAGCATCAGTCTCGCTCGAGCTCGCCGTGTCTGTATCGAGGCGTTCACCGTTGTAAGAAACCGCACATGACTCGAAAAGTTTGAGAGATTTCCTGGCCTTGGCCGATGGTGAGTCGGCGTCAGAGTGCTTGCGCTTCTTTATCTCCGGCCCACACGTAAGGTCATTGGAGTGTGCCACATCTGGCCCGCTTTTAGCCAGGAAGAAACTCAATTGAGCTGTAATTTGAATATTAATAATATATTCGGGGAAATAAACACATATAACATTATAAAATCTTGAATAATTACTAATTTTCAAATAAGAAAAACATTCAAGAGTTGATCTAAAATTATTAGTTACACCAAGTAGCGATGTTGATTCTGTCAGTGACATGATCAAAACTAGATATAGTCACTCATCAGCACTAAGATTACCTCATTCATATTTATGTAAATCCATGTTAAAAATTCATAAATTCACTAAAATTCACTCGTAGCACCGTACACAATTTTGAACTGACCGAGACGCTCTTTAAGCTCGTGTTGGTGCTTTTAGAGAAGATTATTATTATTTTTAGTAGTAGTATTTTTATTATCATCCTGAATATTAAACAATTCTCAGAGCATCTATTACATACTACGCATGGTGAAGAGGTACGAGGTTGATCACCGTGGTGATTGTAATCAAAAATAGACCCGTTACCACAACATCTGGAATTAGCCCCAATAAACACTGGAGCTCCAAGTACCGATCCAGTGAGATACCAATACTCTTGACCTTCGTCCATCCATTCACGCCACCGCTTCCAAAGGCCAACAGTCCATATACATTACACACACTGGTGAAACTGTGATAGCTCTTCAGTGACAATGCGATGACGAGAGGTATCCGCCAAAGAGCATCAGAAACACACCAACATCAGAAAGAGGACCCAAGTGTAACTGTGTAACCACGCTAGAAGAGCTATACCGACTCCCCTGAACATACTGGGTTCAAAGAATTTTATGAAAATAGGTTGTATGCTGGCTAATGTCATATCGCATTTAGGTTATTACTCCAAAAGATAATTCCCATGTACTCTATGCGTACCTTGTCTCAACTTTTTTGGTTGGCTGTGTGTTACAGCACTTCCAAACATCTTCTTCAGCAAACTTTACTTTTACTAAAAACGAAAATACAATTCAATATATTTTAAATGGATATAGAAATAGACTAATTGTAATTGGCCAAACAATTAAAAAAACAGTCCAATAATGACTTACTTACTTTCACTTGAAAAATGTATATAACTTAAATATAACATAACACAAATATATCACAAGAGACTATACGCAGCCTATAAATAAAACATCCCAAATTTGAAATACCCCATGATGGTGGGGAATTTTGTCCATAGTACATAATCACCATTTAAAAATGTTATCCAGACTTAATTATACAAATCTAATAGTATTGCAGTGACCTAGTACAATCCGGGTGGGGATTAGTGTTATAGTTAGGGTTAGCGATAGTTTTAGAGTATCGGATGCTGTCATAGAATGTCGGAACACTCAACTTAGACCGTAGAACATTCGCTCCAGTATATTCAGCCCATCCAGTCGGCTGACTCGACCGGCTAAAGCACGCCTAACTGTCCTATGTAAACATAACTGCCCAGCTGCGAGTTTACTGATCAATGTGCAAGCTTTCTATCACTACAATCACACTGCAATATATTGAAACCATACTCTTCGTATATAAACATTGATTACTTTGAAGTAGATATGGGAAATAACATATATATTTATGATATATATATATATATATATATGGGGAGAATTTTTGAATATACTAATCACTCTAATTAATTGCCCTTCGGTGTGATGCATGTCAACGTTGGCAGCACCGGACTTATAAGACTGTCTATCGATATGAAACATCATTAGGTGGACCGCACTAGTTCACTGCACCCATTTTCCTTAACAGAAAGAGATGTAATGGTTTAAGTGTCATTTCACTGGTATTTTATAGCAAGTCGTTTTAAAATCTTTGTTGATCGATGAATCAATAGATATTCAATAACTACCGACATTAAAATGCCAATTATATATAGTATGACTACTTCAAAAACTTGCCATAAATGATTACGTGCTAGTAATAGTCAGAAATTAAAACAAATATCAAGCCAATAATGATAAAACAAAGGAAGCCACATTCCCAATAATACATGGTACATACCGCAATTATATTAGGTGGAAATTCCCGATAATGAGAGCTTATAAATAAAACATAATTTGCTCATACGTCTTAAGTATGCAAAACTCGGCGTTCGACGCGAAAATTAACAGGCCACCACTAACAGGTCACCATTGGACTGTAACGATTGTATTTTCCATAATTATCGTTACTAATGACAGTGGACTGTGAATGTGTCATTCGTGGAGCTCCATCAATAGTTGTATTTTTGTACGGTTAGTAAAAGTTTGCAAAAGAGCGTCATCATTATAAAAGCAGAGAGAATCTATTTAATTTTCAATTATTATTTAATTCATAAATATTGATCAAATTTATTGAACTCAAACCGTGACAGCCACGAGTTTTAATCTTAAGTTTGGTCAGTCTCCAAATGATGAGAAATATCCTAGGAAGCTTGAAAATTTCATCAATTAAAGTGTTGTTTTTATCACTGTCATTGTTTAACTACTACCCGTAAATAGAAAATCGAATATCCATCAATAAAATAACATTTTGACAAATTCACAACCGGCGCGGGAAATTAGTAACGAAAGGTGACGTTTCAAATACTGCATACGGATTGCTCAAATATGAGTGCTCCGTTCTTCCGAATACAATCTCACAATCGCGATTGAATAAAGTCGATTATCACTTTAAATTAGCTTACATTAAAATATTACTTCATATATGTATGAAAAATACTATAAAACAGGAGAGCGCATGGACAAGAGTCGCAGATGGATCAACAGCCCGCGCGATACGGCTCAACAAGGTCCACCAACCGAAACTCAGCCAACGTGATATATAACCTCGCCGATATAAGCCACTCATCAACGTTTGCCTGAACTATCATCAGCCACTCAATACAATCCCAATAGCATATCTCACTTCTCCTGTATATGTTATGGCCACAGTTCATCCCTCCACCAAATATACATATTTGATGAAATAACGATTAACAGACAAGTGTACTGCTGAGTATAAAGCCGTTGATGTGCATAATACAGAGTGTTAATACATTTTAATTCAATAAAGTAACATTATTTTTTAAACTTATATATATTAACATATTTAATATATAATTGCAATCGTGTTTTATAATTCAAAGAATTTTGGCAAATGCTGAGAACTCTTGATTGCAGATTGGCGCCATACAAGCACTCCTAACTGGATGTGCACGACCACAGCTACACAGAAATACTGTTACGTCAATCCTTCCCTAAGACTGCACGACCTACATATCCCAGCAGGCTCATCACTTCTCACCATTGCCCGCATTAAGACTATCATAACTCACGCTTAGATCGTAAATGGAGTCCCGCATAATATTGGTAGAAAATTTATACTAAGAGTAGCAAATTACACTCAAATTTACGTGTAATAATTCTTTGAGTAATTATATATTTAACAAAGTAGTAACAAATGCCTTTTAACTTGAATAAATTGGAAAGTTCTTTCTGAATGTAAAAAATTTTTAATTAGTTCAATTAGTTTTAAGTGAAATTTTTTTATACGAATTAGTTATGCAGGTGACTTCATAGTATGCTATAAAATTTAAATAATTTTGTAAGCCAAGAATTCAGTATCTTTTTCAATTTTGTGTAATCCATTCACTACCACACAGCTTAGAATTAATTACTATTACTATTGTTTCACATTTGCAATTGATAATTTCAATTTGACATTCGCTAGTCTAACATAGCACTCTCATAGGACATGCAAAAACAATACAAAGTGAATGACGAAAAGTGCGAAGAATTTATGGTGGCACGAACCTCATATAGAAAGTTATATAAAAGTAAACTTCTAATGTATGAGAAAACAAGAGGCTGTAAACTTAATGAGCTGAGTAGAACAAATGTTAAAGGATTCGAGTCCTTTTTGGTTGGATGTCAGTCAGGGGTGAAAATCTCACCGGATTGTGATCTAGCAACATATTTAGTTATACACTAAAGATAATTTGCCATATATAGAGTTTGGCCATGATTTTAGCTCAACCGCAGTGAGTGACGCATGTGTAGACGAGTTAAACAAAGAGATATCTGCGAATGAGCTAAATGAGGCAATTTCGAAACTAAAAAGAGGTAAATCTGCTGGACATGATTTTATATATAACGAAATGTTGATCGACGGTTCGTTAAGTTTGAGTATATGCTATTGTTGTTTAATTTTATCCTTACATCTTGTGTGTTTCCGTTATCTTTGCAATTGAGTTTTATCGTAGCTTTACACAAACGTGGTGCGTCAAACATCCCAGATAATTCTCGTGGGCTTGCATTAACCAGTAATTTATCAAAATTATTCACGTCAATCATTAACGCTCGCCTCATTTCGAGGACAGAGCGTAACCAACTTTATTGTGAGGCTCAGTTTGGATTGAGAGCGAAACACGGTACTGTAGACGCAATTTTATGTATAAAGAATTTTATTGACTTGTCCTTTGTTAATAGTAGAAAAGACTATATTGTTGTTTTGCAGATTTTAAAAAAGCTTATGATTTAATCGATAGAGGAGTTTTGTTAAGTAAAATGTTAAAACTGCTGGAAAGTATGTACGGTCGGGTGACCGCTTCTGTCTGTAGCAATGGTGTCCTGTCACCTAAGTTTTTGTGTGAGATAGAACATAGCAAGGCGAACCGCTCTCACCGTATTTATATTCTTGTTTCATCAACGACCTTGCATCTATACTGTATCAGGAACCTTTAGATATCCCCCTTCCCAACAGCGGTACCTGAATCGGTTGTGTATTGTACACTGACGACACAGTCAGTGATGACCCCCGTGTATTGCAGTTGGCACTTGATAGATTGAATTTGTATTGTCGAACCTGGGGCATCACTGCTAATGTTGACAAAACTAAGATTGTTGTTTTCCGAAAGCGAGAAGGGTTGTCCAGAGATGAAGCTTGGTTGTTTGCGGGACAAAATGTTGAAATCGTTGATAAATTTAAGTACAGTAAAACCTGCTCTAACGACCACTCGTATACAGCGACCACTCGTCTTAAGCGACTGCCTTTCGGCGGTCCCGAACATTTTCGGTATATAAATACACTCACTGTATTAAGCGACCACCTGCCTTAAGCGACCGTTTTACGCCGGTCCCGCGGACGGTCGCATAATACAGGTTTCACTGTACCTTGGTATCCTTCTGACTAAGAATGGTTCTTTCTGTCAGGCACAAAACTCTCTGACGGAGCAGGCGATAAAATCAGCTATGTCACTAAACATAAACTAAATACGTTTAAAGGCGTTAGTGTAATTAACAAGCGTAATTCGTATTTGAATTATGAGTATATTGTTCAGCCGATTTTGTTGTATGGGTCTGGGGTTACAAGTGTGAGGTCAAGTCGGAGAGGGCAAGGTTAAGATATTTTAAAAGGATGTTAGGTGTAAGGGACTCAACGCCGCCGGCTATGGTCTATGGTGATTTGGGGAAGAGACCGTTATATATTCAATCAAATGTACGTTTCATCAAGTTCTGGGTCAAAATAATCGGTTTGGATTCTAGTAAATATGCAAGGTTGTTATATAGCGAATGTTTTTGGGTAAATTATATGAAAAGCGGGGAACTTGGATGTTTGAGTGTAAAGGTTTGTTGAGTTAAAATGGTTTTGGCTATATGTTTGAACGACCATGTAATGTGGACAGCTTTGTAAATATATTCAAACAGTGACTAAAATCACTAAATGATCAGTATGCCGCAATATGTCGACTGTACAAATATATCACAAACGCTGGTCCGGCCTTCGGCATCCATCTCACACTTGACATACCCCGTAAGATTATTTTAGCCTACGGCTGTCATCACACAACCTTCGTGGGGGGCGTGGGCGATGGGAGCGACCTAGACTAGAGTTGTGTCACCGGGTGTGTCAGTGTGGGATGGATGTTGAGGACGAATATCATCACATTATGGTGTGTAGTCGGTTACGATTCTGTGTCACTGAAGGACTAAACAGAGACGAGGGATTTCTCGCACACAACCGCGACTAATCGCTTCACATTACTATTTATAGCCTATCACAGCCATTACCACACCATTAATCCATGGTATACCGGGTTCGACTTGAACCGTATTCCTTGTGTTTCTGGTTAATCGTAGTGACCGCAGATTTGCAAAGTGACTTTGTTAGCCAGGCACTATACATTAATAAAATTTCATTTCATTATATTTCTTATTTATCCCCTTTGTGTACCCTCCTTTGTTCCTACTACTTGTCTGCTTGTAAAATTGTTCTGACCACCTGTTGTTTTCTTAATACCTTAGGATAGTCTCACTCTATTTGCCCACTTTCTATAGCTCTACACGCAATGTCTGTCCTTTGTCCATACACCTTTGTCTTCTTCCCACTCGTCGTAGTTTTGATCATGTCCTTTATTGTCTCGTCTGTGATCTTTGTAGTTACAGCGGGATTTTGGTCGAGTATTTAATCTGTGTGCCACCTCTGCCCACTCATTGCACCTGATGAAGTATACTTGATATACGAAAGCTTATGTTAATCCTTATACAGTTAGTCAACAAGGTGTTATTTTTGTATTTACGACATGGCTAACACGGCAACCCACACCTCAACTGTAACAAATGACAGATGTAACAAATGATAGCTGTAAGGTGAAAGACAGCTGTAACAAATGACAGATGTAACAAATGATAGCTGTGATGTGAAAGACAACTGTAACAAATGATAGCTGTAACAAATGATAGCTGTGATGTAAAACCTGTAATAAATGACAGCTGTAACAAATGACAGATATGATATAAATGTAAAAAATGACTGAGAAATACTCACCAACAATAGCACAGGTAGCTAGCAAGATTGCTACTAAAAATGGTGACATCTCCGTTTCGTTTAAGATAAATCTCTGAAATTTTGTGGCAATTCGGTTAAGTTTTACTCACAGCTTGTTACACCGCGACTAGAAAGTGAACTGACGTGGCAAACGCTGACGCTGTGATATTGTATTGAGGGCGGAAGGGAGTGAAAAATGTACTGGCGCTTGCGATTGGTGAATGTGACACCATGTGACACCATGTGACAAAATCTAGTGTCCATCGATCGTTTTTTATGGCTTATCGAGTGGGATGCGAACTTATGTGTAAACTGCTGATGCTGCGATATTTCACCTGAATAAACACGAGATATACACGGTCATGCTGCGGATGTAGCGAAGGTAAAAATTTATTTAAGCCAAAACAAACATCCACAAAACCAACAAAACAAGATTGTTTTAATGGTTTTTTACATAGTACAAACACAGCTCCCCTATAGGCTTAAGTGTATGGTGAATGATAATGTATGCATGGATAAAACTGATTCAATTAAACTTGTTACTTTATTTGAGGCAATGCGAATTAATATACACTGGGTAGGTAAATTTGTGTGTGTGTATGTATGTGTATATATATATCTATATATGTTCACACAATACCACCGTCTATATCTGTGTGTCTTTACGGGTAAGATTTACTGTAAATACTCGCATACTAGAAACATACTAAATATAAATTATTACCGTAGTTCAAACGTCCGGCCTATTTATGATGCAGAACCAGAAACTGTTTATACGTATGAGTTGTTCAATAATTATCACAACCGAGATTTGACTTTCGTTTTTGAATAGGTTTTTATTGTCGAGTTCGACTGCAAACTAACTAAGTTGCTCCAAAGGTAAAGGTGAAGCTTAGTTGTGATTTTTTTCATCAAATGCGTACAAACATTAATCTGTTGATTCATGCACCTTCTCATCATTTTATACGTACAGGATGTTGTCTGGTCTCGATTGTTTCATACTAATTATATCTATCAACAATCGATAAAAGGAATTACGAGCATTATGAACAAAACACCATATCAACTATACAATCTTTACGCGGAAAAATGAAATTAAACTTTATTGTAAAATGAACGAAAATCGGCATAAAACAACTATTTATATAGAATTTTTAGCTTGCTTTGCACCTATACTATAAAAGGGCCATGAATAGCCTACACAACCATTGCCTTGGTGATCGCACTAATTAATAAGTGAATTAAATCTGTGCTTTAAAAATATTTACCAACTATATTACCAAATTTTATTTACTAAAAAATATATTACCAACGGTGGCGTTCCTTTGCCGAATTACTGCAAAAAATATAATGAATATGTAAAATAATGTTGTTTTTTATTACAAGTTCGAGTAAAAATGCTGGGTCATCTTCGTTTATTGTCACTCCCCCGAATAGTTTCGCTGTTATAGTCCTTGATGTTTACGGTTGTCGTTCGTGAGCTGAAAGCAGAAATAACATTTACGGTTAGCGCATGCGGTATTTTCGTGAGACTTTCTATCACTCGGTACCCATTCCGGTAAGAAATGGCATCCAAACTATGGTGCCGAATTGTCTGTTGCATTTAAAACTACAAAACTTTAGGACTTTTGTTTTGTATTTTGGATTTTACTGGCCAAAGGCAATCAAATATAAGTGATTATTTAGTACAATACACAAATAGCCACATAATAGGTTACTTTATAGACTAAAACAAGAACTAAGAGTGAACTTGTAAGTAAGCTACTAATTGGTTAATAACATTTGCCTAAACTCTCGGAATTGATTTCAGAAATCTGCACCGTGCTAGACTGCTAGTGCTACCTGCCTACCTCCAAATGTTGCGTGCAGCCCTCCTCATGTCAGGAAAGACTGTTCCACTCATTTTGCAGAAGCCCGTAACCCTGAACAATTACGCTATATAAATATTAACAAATAACTAAATTTTACTTTTACTATCAGCTAACAATAACTGAATTTTAATTAGTAAGAACTGACATCGATTTTCGCTTGTGATATAGTAAGTCTTTTGTGGTGTCGAATGCGCGCATCTCTGAGCTAAATTACGCCACGGTGCGCATATATAGATACTAATTTAATAAAAATAATTATTTGATATTTGGCTGCGATATTCCGCCACTTGCCCACAACTCACTCCATAAAACAACTTGCAGACGACATTAGTCACATGGATGGCGCGAAACCAACAAAACACCGTCC
>WURV02190422.1:0-12453 GCA_011762755.2 Epimenia babai | reverse complement strand
ACTTAGACAGTTAGTACATCTTTCATTTGTGTGAATGCGTGTCCAACAAGCATTGGACATTTTTACTCATTACCCTGTATTACAATGTATTATTAACTTTCAAGAAAATTGCCTGACCCCGTAATTCTGGGCCTACGCTACATAATCATGTAATAATACACGAAGTTCATGTATACATATATGCATTCCCATATATACTGACTTATACTAACGTATTATTGTTAACCCTTATCACACTGATATCCGTGAATTACATTACTGGAGCAAAATAACTCGGTGACAACAGGGTGCTAAGGGTTAAGAAGACTTGCGGTAATCAAATAATCTCTATTATTTTATTTCTTAGATCTTTGCATATTTGGCGGGTAATTATGTCACGAGTTGTGACATCAAAGGATGGCATTACTTTAACAAATCAATTTATTAAATTACTCATGCGTAGTGTCGTGGTAGATTAGTGGTTATAGCGATTATATGTGGAACGGTCATATGCTAGTTGCGCCTGTGCTTTAAATGAAATAGTTTTGTGGGTGCTCTTCTCTATATAGTATCTGTACTGACATACTTGGTAACTTAGTAACTTTAGTAAATGGGGGTCGTTAAGTATATTCGTGTAGCTGGCCCCCCTGCTGGTGCTAAACAGATAACTGAATGGCGTGGCTATATGGTCAGTGTAATGGTTAGTTAGCTTCAAGATGAAGTAAGGTGTGACATTTATATACCGCCGTTTAACCCTCTCCACTCTATTGTCAGAGAATGCTATTTATATAATGATGTACAACACAGCCATCAGTGTCCAAAGGGTTAAGGTTGCTCGCGTAGCCGGTCATATGACTATGATGAGTCATTTCACCGAGCCATGAGTTGCTAAATGCAGCTTTTACGTATGTTACAACCTCGAGCGAGTCCTTCACATTGTTAGTTCTGCAGTGCATTTTTACGAGTGTCGCCACAAATATTTTTCACCCGTTCCTAAGCCGATCACTTAAGTCGGAATAAATTATCTTGCTCATGAATACAGCGGAGAATCGCCCCCTCCCCTTCTGGTTGTCAACCGGTGTCCTATCAACTGACCCACGACATTCGTGATAGGCATCCATTTTGAAGAGCCGATTGCCGCCTGTGTCATATAGATATATATAACGAGGGCGGTTTAATAACTCGATGTTCCTTCGTTGCGTGCCAGGTACTTACAAGAAATAGGCTACACGGATACGATCATCGACGTGCGGTCGGCGCGCGTCAAGAACCTGCTGGGTATTCAGAACCAGAAGAACGACGAGAAGAGCCTCATGGTGAACGGCGGCGATCAGAAACTCCACTCGAGTTTCACGCAGCGCAGGTCCGTTTTTACCTCAGCCATTCATTCTCCGCGTCCTTATCCGAGTTAATTAGCGGCGCAGTCGCGGAGAGCAGACCGCACGGTCGACGTTAGTTCCGTTATTTCTGCCTGTGATATTTGCTAGATGTCGACGTTCGGTGTTTGAGGTCACCAGCTAATCGAGTACCGTTCCGTAGGGTGGGCGGTCTAATTACCTCAATTGTTGTCGTACTACTAAGCTCGTCTTAAAGCTCATTAGTGTCACGGTAATAATTTTGATTTCCGCGTCCACTTGCCAACTTTAATATATTTTTCGCCGATATTTCTGCGTTATATTTATTATTGAATTACCTAAAATAACGGGAAATCTATGTGGCTGCTCTGCCCTAGATTCTCACCAACCAATCTCCTTTATTTCCTCTCTCTATGGGATTTTCTTGTTTGTGACGCTTAAGGGGGGGTCCCCTCGTTTTTTTTTGTCCGGTCTCATGTGTTTTTCGGGTTGCTGGTGTGTTTCCGGAACTCCCAAACACTTAATTATCCACGGAAGCAGAGACATTATTCGACTAAATTCAAGAGGCACCACAGTCCTTAGGAGCACCAAGATAATTATTTTTAACGACTGAAACACTCCGACCATCTCAAAGTGACTCAAAAATCACTGAGCAATTTAGACACATCAGCTTATAGACAATTGACAAGTATTATGCTATCACCAAGTTGTATGCTTTTACTTACTAGACATGGTTTTTAGTTAGGTAAGTCTGTGTAGGGCCAACAATCGCCCACACAGCGAACCACCGTGGTTTGACCTTATGTTTACTGTATATTTATATATAACTGTAGCTAATATAGACTTATTAGTAGGTTGACCCCATACTATTGCCCTACAGGCATAGGCTCTTCAGCATTTTTAGCGTTGAAAAAAGTTTTACGGCTCGGCTAAGCTGACTTTAATCAAATATAATTCATTTTATTTTATTTATTACTCATAGGTTGCCATCAAATTACTTTTTTCTATATTTTACTTTCGTAGCAAGTGCCAGCCTTTAAGGTCACATATGATCCTACGTGTCCACCTTTTGTATTTACGATGATAAATTAAACACGTGGGCCGTAACACAGGTGACGCCTCTATTCGCACTAACAACGTCGCGCTTCATCGAATCTATGTCAACCGAGATGACATCACGCAGTTTCTAACTCATCTCTCTGAGTCACGCGATCATATGTGACCCACATAATTTAGGCGCTAAACCGGTCATGCTGTTATTCTCGTTTCATTTCATGGTATAATTAGTATCGCTCGATATCATTATTTTGCTTTATATGAAAATATTTGAAATTACCGAAATTAACGTTGCTATAATTACTATAACGTAGTACGTGCCATCACTCATGTACGATTATATAGTCATGTAAGTTTTAGTCAATGTTTTTGTAGAAGCGGTAGTGTTTACTACAAACGAGAATTAACTATTACACCTTGTATGTACTATGTGACATCCAATTTTAATTTACTTCCATAGTTTCGGTTGATGCCTGTGTAGATGTTGTGTACGGTATTTATTTATCGAGCTTAACCTTACCATATAGATGTCAAATAAAACATCTAGGAGGACAAAGGTGGAATAGTTGTTACATAGTTAGTATATAGCGAGAGAAGATGCGCTTGCTGCCGTAATACCACGCTGTTATTTGACTTCTACATTTATTTTAACTTTTTCATGCGTATCACCCATGGAGAAACTTTTATGTTGAGATAATAATTCTTAGGAAGATACCCGATAAAGCGCGCCGTAAAGTCACAGCTACGTGTCTAAATTCACAGCTACGTGTCTAAATTTATAGCTACATGTCTAAATACATAGCTATATGTCTAAATTCACAGCTACGTGTGTAAATTCACAGCTACATGTCTAAATTCACAGCTACGTGTCTAAATTCATAGCTACGTGTCTAAATACATAGCTATATATCTAAATTCACAGTTAAATGTCTAAATTCACAGCTATGTGTCTAAATTCACAGCTACATGTCTAAATTCACAGCTACATGCCAAAATTTACAGCTGCATTTCTAAATTTACGGCCTTGTGTCTAAACTCACAGCTACGTGTCTAAATTCATAGCTACGTGTCTAAATACATAGCTATATATCTAAATTCACAGCTACATGCCAAAATTTACAGCTGAATTTCTAAATTTATGGCCTTGTGTCTGAACTCACAGCTATGTGTCTAAATTCACAGCTACATGTCTAAATTCACAGCTACATGCCAAAATTCACAACTGCATTTCTAAATTCATAGCTACATGTCTAAATTCACAGCTACGTGTCTAAATTCATAGCTACATGTCTAAATTCACAGTTAAGTGTCTAAATTCACAGCTAAGTCTCTCTCAGGGAATGTCGGTGATTTAATTTACTATAATAATCTATCTTATAATTTTCCATCGTTGTATATTTGTATATAGGCCTACCTGTAGTACTCGTGTAGTACCTGAACTCGCAATCTGCATGTTTAATTGATGAAAATGTTTGAAAGTGCACCACATTTTGCTTGATGGCCAAAATCCTTCTTGATCTAGATAATTTGCATCAGCATGTCGCATGATAGTCACGTGAGGCATGTTGTTGCATTAAACAGTATTGCGTTAACGGGTTGTGTCATCTATGTATGATTTTTCTGATTAAATCCCTCGCATTTGAATGCCAGTATCATACACTGTATGCTGTAATTCACGCGCACATATTTAATGGGCTAATAACTATAGAACAGTGAGGCAAAACTTTTTGTATTGGATTATGATATTTTTTTCGGGGGGGGGGGGGGGTGGCTGGGGTTAGCGTAGTGCTTAGAGTGTTTTTAACTTTGAATCCAGGGGTCCCTGGTTAAATTCACGCTCTAACCAGTATACAACCTGTGGCGTTTTTTTGTAGAAAACTCCTTAAACCTCTAAACCCATGGGGTAATTGCAGTGCAGCACTGTTAGGGCTTTTTTCATCTGATGTGGCAGTTTCAGATGCTCTATGGACGTGTCTCTATGTCACTTATCTCCCAGCTATATCGCCATTCCATTGTAAATAACCTTCAACTATCATAGACTTAGCGGTGTGTGCGACATATGTGGCCCGCCTTCACATGTTTGGAACCAATAAAATAGCTAATCAATTTGTAGGTTAGCTATGTAAAGTGTAAAGGCCTAAGAATGGCTTAGACGATTGCCTAGGTAATCAGCTTCTAATTACATACATACTTGATAATTTTTCAAGTAAGCTAATTTAAGATAACACTCACAATTTAATTATCTCTTAGCGCTATTCGATATAAATTTTTTATTTTAATGATTTTCAATTTCAATTCAAGAGATTATCCAAGACATTATATACAATATTTTACTAACATTTGGTGTTAAACATACAAAAATCGTAAAAGTATTCAATAACTGTATATACATAAAGTGAAATATTCAGTCTGTGATTATCATTATTAGAATTAAATATATATATATATATATATAATATATATATACTCTACTATTTGTCAATGTTCATTGAAATTGAGAGATATATCCACGATAAGCTCCTGATAAACGAACCACATGATAATACAACAGTATTGATGTTGCATGTACACAAGCTATTATAATGCAAATGCTCTCAATGATATAATGAACTGTATTAATTATAGTAATGTATTCGTCTCATGTTGTCAGCCGTTATTCCTCGTATAGTACGCACGAGTAGATAGTGTCTAATACGCTATTTTGTCGTCCGATATTACACACGCCGGTGATGGTGGCTGTATAACCGAGATACAATTCATAACAGGTAATGCCTTTTCAACCAACCCGTTCAACGGTTGCAGATTTCCTTGAATTACCGGTGAAATATTCCCACTTAAGGTCAAATTTATCTAGAATTTTATTGCATTTTGCTATTATTTGTTAGTTATTTAGTAGAGGTACTTCCGTGGTTAATCATCTATCTACAGTGTATTGATAAGGTAATCTCCGCTCACTGTCCGTCCGTTTGTCCGTCCGTCTGTCCGTCCATCCATTCGTCGCTAAGATTTGTCTGTTTCGGATTATTCGTATTAGGATGATTTTTTTGGTGTTTTGTTAGTAATTTAGGATGAGCATAATAATATTGACTTAATGAATATCAGGGCTCCCAACAGACATAGTCCATCAGCCATGGTGGATGGAGCCCTTATGGAGAGCGAGGTCGCAGTCATGGCAACATTTGACTTCCTCCAGAACGAGAACGTCGTTGTCGACGACGATGACGACAATTTAAGGTACTTTGCCCATCTAGAAACTCGATAGTTTCATCGATGATGCGCAGACATGTTTGTTGGATTTATGAGCTATTCTTGGTATTTTAGGTAAATATCAATGACATCGACTGCAACCGTTTTGATTCGCTCGTGATAGGAGACGTTTTTAGGCTTTTGCAATGTTGCCTCAAGATTTGACAAATATCAAGTTCTATTTATGCCGATGATGGCGGTAAAAAAGTACATATTTTTGCCGAAAAATGTTGCGTATTTGTTGTGCGAAATTTATATAGCCTTTGAAGTATCTCAAAGCAGCTTACCAAATGACGGTTCAGGACGAGTTTGTACTCTTTTTTTTTCACTCTTTCATTTACTCCCTATATTTTGTGCATCGGTCAAAGTAAACACGCCTAACTGATAAAGCTGTGGGTGATTTTTGGGTAGTGCTTCATACATGGTGAGTGTTTGGTGTTTGTTGCTATAGCGACGAGAATGACGACGAGCCGGTCGACAATGACATCATCGGCAATGTCAGCAAGCACAGTCGTGGAAAGCAGGTATGTCCGGTGTTTTATATTGCTTTTTATTTGTTGCTTAGTATATGGTTTTTTCAGGAGTTAGTGGGTTTTCTAGCCCATGGTAGTGGCGTTAATGGTCCTTTTAAGAATGATGAATGAAACGATTATAAAGTACGCAACGTTGTAGTTTAGTAATAAGTAGATGTAAATTTTTGTCAAATTTTCATTTAAATATTTTTATTGTATGTAGTTAACCGTTCACTGGCAACTGTTAATTTTTTGGTCTGATAATACATTGCAGTTAAGTTGTTTAATAATATACTTGACTGATGTTTTATAATATACTTGACTGATACGCTACACATCCGATTAATATTGCGCAATGAAATGAATTATGATTAAAGTGTACTTATCAGCTTAGCTGTCAAACACACTTTACACGAGTAACCTAGGCCCGTAATGTTATAGTTAGTCTACTCATCTGCCTGCATTATCTACGACCATATATGGTACAATATAAATAAATTTCAGTACAATACATACAGTAAAAATGTTATGTAAACCACTTTTTTTTGTGATACAGTAATAATGATTGCCTACAGAAATAATGAAAAAATATATATATTTGGTAACTGGGGATATTATTGTTCTGGAAAAGTTGGCCCTGACTTCCAGACAATCGACAGTACCGACTTTTATACACCGGGTTGCTTCATCTGTCGTGTTTGTTACGCGATAATTAGAATGTTTTTTTGCAACCCTCTCTGCGACCCTACCATTTCTAGATTATCGGTAATGAGAGCATGGCGGGGATGGACGAGGTGTGCTCTGACCCGGACACCGAAGAAGCGATGGCGGAGTTCGACTTCCTGGTGTCGGACAATGATCAGGGCGCGGGCGAGGCGCGTAGCCACGGCGATGGCACCGACTGGGGTGAGAGTCATCTGTTTACGGTTCGCCGCGCGCCGCGTTGTTAGAGCGATGGACGTGCGGATCGCTCTATAAATAAGATACTTTCTTTATAGTAGCCGCCTTCCTTCTGATAGTAGCCGCCTTCCTCCGATAGGCGCTGAATATGTTCCTTGCTCGTTGCTTTTGTATAAGGAAAATTATGTTCGACTAGCTGTCTTTTTTTCGAAATTTTTCCAATGTTGAATGTAAAATAGCATATTTATTCATGCATTATATATCCTCCACAGTCAAACTTTCAAAATGTTTTATTTTTCATTAAATTTTTTTTTTTCATATGCTTGTGGCCCAAACATTGTATTCTGCTGTCTCTATCATTTGTGATAACGTTTGATATTCGCCCGTTATCTCATCTTCCTCCGTTATCGCACGGTCCCCATTTGACCTCAACACCCCGATATGGCTGTAGCGGGTTACCTATCTAATACACCTTGTGTCTCGTCTAACAGTTATATTTCACAACCTGACTGTTTTGTTTCACTAATAATTTTTATTTACGCATGTTCTAAAATTTTTGCCAGACAAACGGAATGGTCATACGTAATATAACGGTCATTTTTGATAAGGGAGACAAATTTTTCTACACGTCGCGCTAAATTGTTTTATTTGGCGCGTATTTCATGGCGATATGTCCGAGTTCAGCGAGGGAAACGTTACTCCCGGTGTATACCCAGATCCTGGGGACAAACCCCAAATTATCACAGTTGAGCAAGGGTCTTCACTGAACGATGGCATTAAAATGAAGAAAAATGTTCTGTCGTGGAGAAGGATTTCAGGTGGAGATTTTGTAGAGAAGTGCCAGCTGAGAGATTGTGGTTGGGCTGGACGACTGGACAACTGGACATAGACAATATCATTACTAAGATTATTGTAACGGCTCTCCATTCATGTCTTCCTTCGCTGTATTAGTAGAGTCTATGCGGAGGTAAAGTCAGTGTTTACTATTTCGAATAGAACGATTCTATGATATATATTCCAATTACCACCACCCAGTTTCAATTTTTATTCCACGCGCTCGTGGGATTGCGTTCCCCGCAGCTACTGTTTATCCCATTTAATATATCCATAATAATCGAACGTATTCAGTGGGTAGGCCCGACAAGTTTTGATTTCCTCTTCAGGATAACTCACCTGATAAGGGCCTCTTCGTGTTTCACCAAGAATGTAGAGTGATTGGATTTTTAGTAAACGCTATACATAAAATTAATTTGAAAGCACCGTGGTTGGTTGCTAGTTATCGTTAATCTACGTAGAAAATTTGAGGGACAGGGAGACATGGAGGTCGCGATCTAGTAACTTACAGTATGATCTAGATAATGCGAATTTTGGTACCACGCGAGATGGTGGTCATTTCCAGCATCTTGCCCATGTATACCGCTGCTTCTCCAGTCTTGGTCCAAACTTCGGGACAGTTTACCTCCAGCACTCGTATCTTATTCATTTCCTCTATTTAACTCTCTGCTAAAAACCCACTTATTCACAAAAGCGTGCTTATTATCCACACTCTTTCTGCAGCACGCCTGAGAGGTTCTCAGCCGGATTTTAGTGCTTTACAACCACATTATTATTATTATCGATGATTTTATTACTCGCCTACGTGAGTGCTACGTCATTCCGATGTTGGATTCTGTTTTACTCCACCGTCATGGCTTCCTACCATCATGCACAGCACCCACATGGTGTCCGGCCCGCTCGCCATATTCGACGTCAAAAATATTCCTGGGACGATACAAAACTCTCGCTACATTGTAATTTCCTCTATATAAAGTATCCTTTTTCCCTGTAGCAAATGTCCTGTCAGTTGTCCATCGCGCCTGGTTAAGGTCACTGTGTGGTGACTGCTATAATGAGCGCTGAAATATCTCGGATTTTTGCTGAAAAAATGTTTAGTGTTATGCACACGGTGCACATTTGTGTTCGCTGGAACAGGCTGCCAGTCTATATCACTGAGATCGTCTCGTTCTTTAGATTGCTCCCCTTTATTGACACTACTGCGGTAATAGTGTTAAAATCGACTTACAGTGTAGGGAGATTAGTGCAATTTACTGCGCGTATCCCGGCCGGCTGAATGGCAGCCAATAGTCTGAATACAGAATGTAAAAGTCAAAAATCGAGTTTTTATCATACGCTCAGTGGTGCCAGGGTTGGTATAATCGGAAGTTGAAACGAGTAGTACTACGGATGTTGATACTTTCAATATCAAATGTAACATCCAGTCTGAGTTGGAATGTGTGTTCATCATATTCTTATTGTAACATTCTAATCCCATATAGACACCTCTCGCATTATTTAGGCATGACATTCAGAATTGTACATGATTGACGAAAGAAACACGGTAAAATGTATGATTAAAAAAGCAAATGCGATAGGAAATGCAGCGTGACTATTGCAGATGCCTCGTAAATCACCTAGCATCCGAATTAGCGATTAATTTACTCTGGTGAATGTGTCTCATTACACCGTATATACACCTGCGAACTTAACGAGATTCATTTTCGTCCGGTACGTGGACTTAGCCCGTAGAGCCAGCTGATAGTTGGGTTTGACTGGCGACTTTCAGAGAAACGCGACTTGTCGGCTAATGAGGAGTGGGGGGTAGACAATCAGCTTCTTTCTAAATTAAAGGAGGACTACAAAAAGGACCGGCAACACAAGAAAGGCCAACTGTCAAGTAAGTTGTGTCGATCGCTTCGTCGACCCGTTCGTGTTCTGGTTTCGGTTTTCGTCACTCTTGTGTTTTGTTTCGTTGAATTTTTTTGTGGACAGTTTACGCAGTTTCCCCGATCCGTTGGTGTCTTGCGCGGCGGCTGGACTTTTGTGATACCTAGTCGTGATTCGCTGTAAACGTCGCGTTGCCGCCGGCAGACGGCGGCCATTTTGTACCGTACCTGTCACGCTTTATCGGTCGCTTTGAGCGCTTTTTTGTCCGCTTAACGTTGTTCGTCGTCTGCTTTCGCCGTTGGTGAAGGGACCTTTCTCGCACTGACTGCAGGCAACTGCTGCACTAACGAATGATGGAAGAAATTTATTACGTATGTAGCCTAGGTTCGACCTCGTGACATTTGCATCACTAAAAATGGTTATTAAAAATTTCACCAATATAACACATCCTGACCCCTTACTGTATACAGGGTGTGTGCGGTCAGAAGTAGATATACACATTTATAAAAATAAGAAAACTTCTACATTACTTGCGCTATAGTGTTTATATGAACAATTTCACCAATGTCATACTACTGTGTATTTAATTTTGCACCCCCACCCTCTCTTGAAAATGGTAAATAAATCAAATTAAATGGAATCCTCCTGATCTGATTCCAGATTTTTTAGATTACAGAATGATAGAATCAGAAAATAATAGAATTTTAACTTAAAGTTATTACATCAAACGTATAGTATGTTACGATTAATATATCATTTAACAGAGTTATCCTGTTGATATAAATATGTGATGTTTCATTCTATATTTACATATGTTGTGTATGTCTGTATGTATAGGTATTAAGCCATTATATTGGCCATTATTGCCTACACCCCAGAAAACTAGCCTGGACTGTGGTTGTTAACAGTCGCCGAATACGGTTTTGTTGAGACTTTTTATATCATGGCATATGGTTATAGACAACTCAGGAATGGTTATTACAATGCCATTGTACATTTTTTTCCTCGTTTATTGCGGTGGCTAAACTAAATCACTGTTGTGCAAGCCATGGACAGTTGACCGCTGTCCATCCATGCCATTGGCTATGGTAACTTCCCCGATCTTTTCTAGTTTTTAGAATATTGCGGTCACTGTGGCAATACATACTGTACATTGGTGGTTCCACCATGGGTGCGAATGGTGCCGACACACCCCCTACACATCCACCACCGTCGAGTGAACTTTCAAAAGATCACAAAAGTTCTAAATGCTTCTGTGTATACATATTTTTTCATGTTGCACGAAACCACTAGCATTCAGTGGTCGCGGCTTGGATAAACCACTTTCGTGCTTTCCCGCTTATCTCGCATGCCTCTTATTGCACACTGTTTTCAGTTTGTTAACTTTGTTTATCATTCCAGCGACTTAACTCGAACGTGATTTAATCCGTTTAATCAACCTTTTTAAAGTGTAATCTTTTATCGCCTTTGTAACCTGTCTATCTTGTTAATTATCCCATACTATCGTGGCATCATACAGAAAAAAGTACATCGTGATTCTGTATTGGAATTTAAGGCAACTATTGATATATCAATAATGTTTTAACGTTTATTTTCCATAAAATTACGCATCTTTTGTCTGAGTCGGTATATCGATGCCTGATAAAATTATAGTAGTTTAAATCATTTCTCATAGTTCCATTGTTGCGAAATATATATTTAGTACCTCACATATGCCTGATTTGTTGTGGAATCTTACCCCCATCCCCGCATGTGCGATAACAGTTCTGTTGTCAAACATGTTTTATACCTACCTACAACCTTCCAGCTATCATCGTGTCGGATGTTTTGTGAATCCTTCGTATTGTGCTGTGGATTTGACGACCGTCGTCGTTACATTAGCCCTCAACGCAAACTGGCCGTTTGTCCAGTTTTTCTCGGCATGCCATATGTTTAATATCGTCTTTCAAGTTAATGAAATGCACGAAAATTGCGGGTGATTTTGTGTACATATCGCGTGACCTGCATGTCTTTCTTTTTTCTCGTTTGATGGGCTGTTAAATGGCATGCTCAATATCCCCCGTAACTGGTAAATCCCCTATAAAATGGGAGACAATCGACGTAACGAGAAATGATTCTGAGATGATTCGGTCACGTTGCGTAGGACTAGAAAACGCGACAGTCGCCGAATCCCAGCGCAATACGTACCGTCGGTGTCGTGTGCTAGCTTTAGTGTGCGTATGAATACTCGCCAGGACCGAAGCGCTCCACGCTGCAGGCGATGCTCGCGTCGCTTAGCAACGAAGACGACGCTACAGTCGATACAGACCAACAGTTCTCTAATTCGCAGGACGCAATAGGTTCAGACGCGGACCAGTCCGGTACGGTTCAGGTTGACGATTTCACATAAGCAGTGTCGCACGCGGGATTTTTAGCAATATCGTCGTAGTAAAACAGCGTTCCCAACATGGGATGGGTTGTTTTACACACCCCGGTATTTCAACCCTCATTGCCAAGTGCGTCAGGCAATAACCTTATAACCGATGGGGGTCGCAGAGTCGAGATCAGCTTTTTTGTAATGGCCTTTAACAATCCGTTTATTTCTG
This sequence comes from Epimenia babai, assembly GCA_011762755.2. Taxonomy (NCBI): domain Eukaryota; kingdom Metazoa; phylum Mollusca; class Solenogastres; order Cavibelonia; family Epimeniidae; genus Epimenia; species Epimenia babai. Next base: position 117 of record WURV02190422.1, on the reverse strand, counting down.
ATAGCTGGTATTGGCGGATACTAAAGGCATCAAGATGTTGTACTTAACCTTCGCTAAACCAGTTTTTCTGTTATTATTTTAGCATCTTTCTGCAAAATTTATATTTTATATATATCT